>JAADXF010000017.1:0-90367 GCA_023337575.1 Pythium chondricola
AAAAGTTGTGGTACTCTCAGGCGACTTCCGGCAAATCGTCCCAGTTGTGAAGAACGGTACCGCGCTCGACACCGTCGAGGCAAGTCTGAGATATTCGTTGCTGTGGCCCAAGTTCAAGCAGGTGCACTTGACGGAGAATATGCGGGTGTTGGGCGCAGCGAAAGCCCAGACCGAGATGGAGCTGCGAGAGTTTGCTGAGTTGCTTCTGGAAGTCGGCGAAGGCAGACATGAGGTGGATGAAGAACTCGGGCAAGACTTCATGAAGGTTCCACGAGATTTGCTGATCCCCAACCTGGAGTACGACCCAAGCCTCGATCAGTACGAGGATGCGAACGGAGTGTCCATTTCGCTCGGTCTGAAGCGGGTCATGGATGCCATGTACAACCAGACAGATCTGAACTACTCGATGGTTGCAAACGACGAGTACTTTGCCAGCCGAACGATTCTCACACCAACAAACTTGCAGTCCACCAAGTGAACGAAGCTGTCGCCGCCCGAGTGCAAGGAGAGTCATGCGTGTACCTGTCAAGTGATTCGATTGACGACGAGGGTGATGGATCCGCTTTATTCGAAGTGGAGGTCCTCAACTCACTCAATCTCAACGGCATTCCTCCACACAAACTGACGTTGAAGAAGGGAATGCCGGTTATGATGATCCGGTGTGGGACACGACTGCGTATCGTCAAGCTAAAGCCGCGCGTGATTCACGCGACGATTATGACTGGCGCCTACAACGGCCGTGAGGTATTGATTCCAAGGATTATATTCGTCAGTAACGCGGACATCCGCAACTTCCCCTTCAAGCTCAAGCGCATTCAGTTCCCTATCGTCCCAGCGTACGCGATGACCATCAACAAAGGACAAGGCCAGACCGTTCTAAACATGGAGCTCAACCTGCCCACTTCCTGCTTCACACCTGGCCACTTCTACGTTGCTCTTTCACGGGTCACGTCGCGATCGAAGGTGAAGCTTTTGATCGAAAACCCGGTAGAGGATGACGACGATGTGTACAAGAAGAACATCGTCTATCGCCAGATTTTCCAAAAATGAAGCAATTCTCTTTTCCAACAATACAATTTGTTCTTTATAATTCTATATGATCCACATTTGTGGTACATGTGCAACAGCACCCAACAAACACATCCTGTGACCAAGCAAAAACCCTCCGCCCGCGAAGCGGGCGGCAACCGCTAGTTTACGAAGTATTGTCGTTTTCACCAAAATTTGTCCAACTAGAGGAGTAACGTAATTGAGTGCGAGTCGATTTGCTTGGCACGAGGCTATTGCCGCAGTTTTTAAATTGAGGCAATCGCTTTTACGAAACTGGTCGGACTAAGGCGCCTTTAAGAAGCTTTAAAAAGCACCTCAGACCGACCAGTTTCGTGCGTTTTATGCACTCGGACTGGCTATATTACAGAGGCCACTATTCGTATCCGATTGGGTAGTGTGGGGAGACCCCCCAGTGGCCCCCATACACCCCAACAAGAAAATCAACGACAACTTTTGACCTAGGTGTCCGCTCGCTGGGTGCTTCGTCGCTGGGCCCGCCTCCGCAAATACCGCGCGGCCATGCTTCGCGGGCACCCCGCGCGGCTCCTCAGCCCGCTCGCTCCCGAATTTGGGCGATTGTAGGGGCCACTATTATTGTGATTTTGGTCTAATTGTCCAGTTTGGGTGCGATTACCGATGTTGGCCCAGAATCTACCCAACGCTTCTGATTGGCTGAAAACGAGCTTGAGTTCGGAGAACGGTTCTCTACTGCTTGATTTCAGCCAATCAGAAGACAGGATCGATTGCAAGATTGTTACAGCGTTTCGATTCGATTGGCAACACGAATGGAACTTTGAACCAATCTCACAATAAATAACAGTGGGGCTTTACAGACTGAGGCAATAGTCACTCCGATTTGCTTGGGCCAAACCGTGAGAGTGGTGGAACAGGAAATGGTGTTTGTCTTTCTTGAAATTCATGGAGTATTTTTAGGTTTAGGCTAAAAGAAATAGAGGCGTTTGATTGGCTGGATCAAATCGAATCGATTTGAAAACGATTCGATTGAGCCTATTCTCACAAATTCGAATGAAAACGACAATATAAAATCGACAATATTCCAATCGAAGTCTCCCTCGATTCAAGAAAGTTTCGTGAAAACGACTATACCTCTCCAAGATATCAGTAATTACACCCGATTTCGCGAAGTCGATAAAGAATTCTTATAAACGTACTTACGCATTTGTGATCTGTCGAAGCCTATCCCTAAACTACATCCAGGTTTTTGGAGTTTCTAAGGGTCGACACTAACCAGCGATTTGATTGGCTGATCGTTTTGCGAACTTCTGGCACTTGGCATTTCGGTTGCCAGAAAAAACAAAATGCCAAGTACCAAAATGTAGTTTACAAGCTCGAATTCGTAGTTTACCACGGGACTAGTCAGTAATACGAGGGACTTGAAGGAAGAGTGCCCAAGAGTGCCCAAGAGTTGCGCAGCGATCATCGCGATCATCGTCGTTCAGCTGTTGGCAATAGCCTGTTGCTGCAAGGCCCGTGAGTCCGTGATCGATTTCGGTAGCGTGCCATGAACAGACGCGGGCAAAGGAGCACTGCCTGGCCCCACAAACCAATGCATCGGCAAGGGCGGCAGGCGGTGTGTCGCTGGCCGTACTTGGCTTGATGGATTCGTTCAAGGTGCCACGGTGGTGTCTTGAACTTCTTCGTTGTCCGAGAGGCAGGCATCGCTAAACTCGCTGAACTCGTCCATTTTGGTTGCCGTCGTTGCTTTTCGGTTCGATCTGTGGTGTTGACTTGTCAACAAGTTGTTGAAGCCAAGAAAGAGGAGTACCGGTATGGTACCGGTTCAAAACGAAATCTTTCCGGCTACTGGCACTGATTTTTCTCGTTTTAACGTTAAAACCTTAGGGATGGAAGTCAAAGTGCCAGAGTTTTGGCACTTTTGGCATCGGTTAGGGTCGACCCTAAGTGTGATGTGCCGCCGGTTGTCCGTTCTGATTGATCAAAACTGGACGAGCAGCTGACATTTCTCATAAACTGGCGCCTTGCACGACATCGACCATTTCCAAACTCTCTTGCAGTCGAAGCACGAAGAACCATGGACGACGGATGCGATATGCTCGAGTGCTGCCTCTGCGGCGCGCTGTGCGGTGCGTGCTGCGCCGCGGCCGGGGACAGCGATGGTGATCGCCGCCGCCACCACCACCACCAGGGCGAGCACGTCTACGTGCAGCCTGTCGTGGTCGCACAGCCTGCGTACGGCCAACCAGGCTACCCTGCTCAGGGCTACCCCGCTCAAGGCTACCCACAGCAGGCGTATCCGCCTCAAGGCTACCCAGCTCAGGGCTATCCGGAGCAAGGTTACCCGCAGCACGGCTACCCTCCCCAAGGCTACCCTCCTCAAGGTATCCCTCCTCAAGGCTACCCAGCGCAGCAGCAGCCGTACCCGCACAAGATGTAGCTGTGAAGTGCTGCCCAAGGCCCGTCGTAGCCATGCATCGTGAAGAACATGCCTTTGAACAAATGCATAATGTTGCGTTCTACTTATGGACCCTCACTCCGTTCTCTCTCTCTCTCTCTGCTCTTGGTCTGAACATTCAGTCAGTGGCTGTGCTTGTCGTCCTTGAGCGACCAGTGGTTGGGCCGGCGGCCGTCGTTGCGGATCTTGCGGTCCGCGCGCTGAAGCACCTCGAGGCGCACCTTCCAGTCCTGGGCCGTGTCGAGGTCGTTCTGCGCGAGCAAGCGCAGGTCCTCGCGGCTACGCGAGTCGGACGTGAGTAGCTTGTCTTCTGGGAACGGGAGCGTGAACCCGCTGCGCTCGCGGCCATAGACCCAGTACGGCTTGTCATCAAAGCGTAGCTCCTCGAGCCACGACCCAGAGACGTCGCAGAGCTCCGCGTTGGTCGACGTGTTGACGATGACGCCACGCACCTGGTCAGACGGGGTCTTGGATGCCGAGAACATGCCGCCCATGCCTTTCTTCTCATCTGGGTGAAATTTGAGCTCACAGAGCAGCTTGTTCTTCTTATCTTCGAACACGACACTGCCCACGAGCTCCACCGTGCGGTCCCCCCAGAGGAAGCCGCCGCTCTGCATCACCGGGAGGGTATAGCTGATCACCGTGTCGTCGTCGAATGCGACGCGGATCGGCCCGCGGTTGTTCTGGACCACCGCGTTCGACTTCATACTGAAGGATCCGTGCCACAGGATGTAGCCTGAGATGGCGTATTTACGGCCAACGAGTTGAAAGTTGCTGATGGGCGGGTGGTGGCTCGTGTGCTCGCACGCGACCTCGGTGCCATCGTTCAGCACGCTCTGGTACGTCTCGCCGAGGATTGGGTTGAACGGCTTGAGCTGGCCGACGCTGTGATGCATGCCCGCGACCGCGAAGCTCATGACGAGCTTGAAGCGCTCGAGCGGATCCGACTGCTCCGCTGCCATGTTGAGGTACGTCGGCCCGTACAGGAAGAGATCGACCATGCGCTCCAAATTCGTGCGTGGCTCGAAGATGCGCACCGGCAGCGAGAGGCTGACCGTGCCCTTGCCCTCCAGCATCTTGGCACCAGCCGACTTGATCACGTCCTTGAGCACGCCGCCTTGCTTCTTGGCCACCTCCTTGTCGATGAGCTTGAGCCCGCCAGAAGGAATCTGCAGCATACCCTTCATGTACACGCTCGGGTGGAACTCGGAGGATGACAGAGTACCACTCGCTTGGTCATCACGGTAGGCAATCTCGTCTTCTTCGTCCTCACGGCGGAGATCGTCGTCGTCGACACTAGCATGGTCTTCGTCGATCCCAGAATCCAAGCCGCAGAGCTGCGACTGAGAAATGTGCTCCAGTAACACCGCCACACAGTTGAGTCGCTCCAATCGAAACTGATACCGAGTGGCTGTTGAAACCACTCCCATCGCATCCATGTCCGTGACATACGTGGCACGCGTGCGGTTTCCATCCACTGGCTCGAGCATCCAGCCACTGAGGCCAATGTGCGCGCGAACTGCAGTCGAAGTCGTTGGTTTCAGTTCACTCGCCACCGACTTTTCCAAGATCAACACAACGGGCTGGCTCTCATCTCCCGTGACATCGAGCAGGTCGCTCACCGACGGGGCGCGCTTGTCGAGCACCGAGGATTCTCGCACGTGGCGCAGCAGAAGCAGCTCACGCGGAAAACACAGCGAGCTGAAGTCGATCGCGTTGATAAGCGCGGCGAGAATTGCTGCGATGATGGCGCTGCCCAGCGTAGCTTCCCAGGACGACGCAAACACCGTCCCAACCACTGCGCCGACGCCGACAGCGACATGCGAAGCGACGAATGGCTTGGTCACTGTGATCTGCTGGAATCGGCCTTCCAAGTGGATCAACTCGGTGGATTCATCGAACGATGCGACGTGAGTGGACACGGGGAAGTGGGTATCCCAATCGGCGCGTCGCGCATTATCGGTGATGTAGTACGCGGCCACTTCGGACGGGACAGGCAGCACAGTGCTCGCTCTCGCAAATCGCCGCGCGCCGCCCGGGTCAGACCCAACACTCTTGAGCACGCCATTGTCTGCACCGACTGGTCGGAACACGATCGAGTGACGATTGATGCCACGGCTGTTGAGCAGCGCTTCCAGCAGATCCAGTCCGCTGGCGAGGTCGTTCTCAAACGAGATGCTGGTCGGTTGGTGCTGGGTCTTGACGCTTGCGCCGCGCGATCCCAGGTACGCTGGACCTGACGTGAGCCGTGCAGCTCGCTTCACGTCCGGTCCGATATCCGACTCGCCCGATACTAATTGTTCCGTTCGAGCAGCCGGTGATTTCGACTTGGGTACGTCGGCGTCGGTGATATCGCTTTCAGCTCGCATCATCGGCGGCAGTGCACTCGTCTTCTCGGTACGATCGATGGGTTTCAAGCCATCACCATCCTCCTCGCCGTTGAGCTTAGTGACTGAGGCACACAGCACTCGGAGCCAGGCCGTGACAACCTCCGTGTCTTCTGCCGACAAGCAGTACATGACGCCGCTGGTGCCGTCGGTGACGTAGATGCGTGGCGAGTTCCACGTCTCGCTGATGCCGCCGTCTTGCACGGTGCAGCTCTCGAGCGGGATCACGGCGTTCGGTTTCCTATCTTTGCGACTGATGTAGTAGGAGAGCGTACGCCCATCGCACACAAACCATCGGCGCTTCCATCCTTTCAGTCGTTGCCCCTTCTTCTGCAGATAGCCCTCTTTCATGCAGGTCGGATCATAGTTGGGCAAAGACGTGATCGGTTGCTTGCGTTCGCGCTGTATGGTAGCAATCGATTTCGAGTGAATAACGACCCCACACAGACACACACGCAACCCAAACAACCACGTACGTCGTTGTGAACGAGATCGTTGAATCGCTGCTGGTAATCCTGCAGCGCCTGCATGCTGCGGTTCCTGGCGCGCACAGTCGTACCGAGTGCTGTCAACTTCGTCACGGTTGCTGCGTGTGGAGAAGTCTCTCACTCCCTCTTTCTCTCTCTCTCGCCCTTGCGCTGCTCGTGCAACTTCTTCGTCTCTGTGCCAACGCACAGCGTCGTTGCTTCGTGAGTGTGTGAGTTGGTCCGAGTCTGATCTATACCCTTCAATTGCAACCTGTTGAGAGAAATACCATCCACAGTCAACTCTTATATTGCAACTTCGGTTTTGCTTGCTTCAATCTGTGACCTTCCGAGGAGCCGCAAGCTCATTCCACGTTGAACTGACTGTGAACACGAGCAAGAGTTTCCACACATGAGCGCCGCAACTTACCAGGTCTGTGGCTCCCTCTCGATGAGTCGTGATGTCATGTGGCTTACGTGATGTGTGTGGGCATGCGCAGACGCCTGACTCGAAGAAAGAGGAGTATCGCAAGTACCTCGAGAAGAGCGGTGTTGTGGACGCGCTCACCAAGGTGCTGGTTGGACTGTACGAGGAATCGGACAAACCGTCGAATGCAGTCGACTACATCAAGCGATTCATGGGCGCGCCGACCGGCGTCGACATTGACGCGCTGCGAGCTGAAAACGAGGAGCTCAAGAAGAAAAACGCCGAGCTGATCAAGACAATCGAAGAGCTGAACAAAAGGGTACGTAGATAGTATCTATTCATTCAGTCGCACCAAGGTGCTCACCTACCGTATGTGTGCTGTGTAGTTAACGACAGATGATGAGGAAGAGGAATCGTAAGGCGTCGAGAACTGTGCACTCCACCCCAGAGCGAGTTTATTGCACGATCAATACACGACGTGATTGCCTAGTTTCCTGTCGTGCATTGCGCCAAAAGCTCGGTGATGTTTTCCTCGATGGAAGTCTTCTGGCGTGAAAGATAGTTCTTGCGAGCCTGCAGCCATGCGAAATGTCAGGGTCTGATTATGGAAACAAGCATCACGTTCTGAAGTGAACTCACCTCAAGTGAGGCGATCTGGTCGTCGATCTTGGTGGTCTCCGCTTTCAAGATCGCTGCGTTCTCTTCAGACGTCGTCTGCAGAAACATTTTGCCTGATACAGTAGATAGCAACACTAATTAGCACGTGGGCACAAGCGTCTTCCGATCGATGCTGACAGTACCAATGCTCTGGAAGGTGTTCGTTCCATGCGGTAGCTCTTTGATCTCGTTCTCGACCAGCGTTGTACGCTTCTTTTGGCGACCAAATGTCGTTAACTTGGACCCAATCTACGGAAGCATATGGGCTTGCTTAGCTGCTGGTCTTTTAGCACCGTCGTCATGGAACCACACCTGCTCGAGCTCGCGCTGGATGCTCAGAAACTGCGGCTGAAGTTCTTGCAACTCTTTCGCAATCGCTGGTGGGATGGAACGTCCTCCAGTAGCTGGGCCAGCTGACTCCTGATTCAGATCGCGCAAGAGCTTCTTGATACCAGGAACCTTCTCAGCATCTGCAAGAGTCGATTGCGCGGTGCGAAGTGTTGCGATTGCCTCTGCATTCTTGCCCAACTGCTTCTGTGCATTCGCGAGACGATGATATCCTATCACAGCGAGACATTACTACGCGTTGCATCGCATGACAGGGTGTTGATTGATCGTGGAGGCAATAAATACCTTTCGCAAAGCTTGGGTTTCGGCGCACGCACTCCTTTGCGTCGGCCTCAGCGAGTTCCCAGTTGCCCGCAGCCCCGTACGCGGCGCTACAGCGTCGAATACGAGAAAGATGGCATGGCAATGAGTGAGTCACAAGACATCGACGCAGACCCGAGGTCGTGGCAAGCCCACCTTCTGTTGGAGTAGTAAATGTGGTTCTCCGGATCGAGCTTGATCGCCTACGTTGGGAGCGATGATGAGCGAAAAACGGCGGGGACAACGAGACAATGGGGCGATGTGCATTACCTCGCTGTAGTGCTCCATCGCCTGCTCGTAGTTCTTCATGTTGAACTCCTCATTTCCGAGCTGCTTTTGCTCCTCGGCACGCTCCGGGTTGCTCATGGTCATTCCGCGATCCGACTGGTTTTCCACAACACTTGATTGAAAAGCCACCGGTATCTAAACCGGTAAATACCGGTTTAGCATCGGTAGGTAGCCGGTATGCGACCGGTGTTACGTGGACATGAGATAGTCCATCTCGGAATGATTTGCAAGTCGCGGGTTCCGATGCACAGCGTGGCAGCACTTCAAACATGCCGCGTCACCTTGGCACTGGTGGCACACCACTTCTGCCGGACCGTTACGGCACACGAGGCACTTGGCAGGCTGAACGCTAAGCTTGGTCCACGTTGCAACTGGTTTGAAGAGATCCTTGTGGAGCCCCTCAGCGTAGCAAACGATGCAGTATCTTGACCCCGTCTCGTTCCAGCGCCGCGTTGCGAAGTTGTGTGTGCAAGTGACGCACATGAAATGGTACGGCGGTGGCGTCCACGACGTTTCGCCAGTCTCGAGGTGCTGGTAGTAGTTGTTTCCGTTGTCATCGATGCGCCGAACCCACGAAGTCGACTCGATTGGCAGGTACCGTTCATCTGATCCCAGCAGTCTGTGTGGCCGCCTCCGGGTCTCTTGCTTCGCAATGTTGAAGTACACAACGTCGCCAGTCATCGGCTCCACCCGCTTGATGAGAATCGATTGAATCTTTGATCGAGCGATTAGTAGCGCATGCCGACATAGGAACAGCATCTGGATCTTGGTGGCAGCGGCGTGCCGGTCACGCTCGTGCACAACCTCACCGGCCTTGGCTTGCACACGCGATCGTGCTTCATCAATCTTGCGCTGGATCAGTACCTCCCGGGTGATCTCTTCACAATTCTCCATCACGAGTTCGTCGCACATGAATTTTTCGAGTGTCTCGACGTTGAGGTAGACTGCCTTCGCCGACCGACCACCGTAATCTTCAAGACGGAGTTGCCACCGACACCCAGGTACCGCATACGCCGCTGGGTCCTGGAGGAGCGCCCTCTGAAGCATCACAGGATCTCGCTCAAACATCTCGGCGGCCTCAGCTTGAATGACACGCGTCCCTTCGACTGATGTGAACCATGCGATTGTTGACACGCGCACTTCAGCAGCGACTCGTTCACTGATTCGTGCCCATGCGTCCTTGATCTCCGCCACCGCGAGCGCCTCTCGGCGTGCTTTATGCTGAATGCGGTTCTCCTCCTGCTGGCGGATTTTGCGGGTTGCGTACACTTTCTCCGTTGCTTCCTGCAACGCCCGACGCCGCTCCTGCTCAAGGCGCTCTCGCTCCTGAGCTTCTATCGCCATGCTTATCGCATCTTCAATGCGCATGAGACGTAGCTCTTCCTCCTCGCGTCGAAGCTTGTGCATGCTAGTGTGCAGCTGATGTTCCTGGAGCATCGCCGCCTTGATCTCTTTGTGCCGGCGGTAAACGAAGATCCACTCGCTCCACGCAGCCATCATCACTGCGTGATCATCAAGTGAGCTCACCAGTCCAATACAAACACGAATCCATCACGTTGTGGCTCACTCTTTGCTTGCCGTCGCTCAATGAAGCGCTCGATGCGACTTTGTCGCTTCGCTCTGTGGGATCTTGCCGCCTGTTCAATCCAATTAAGAGTGACGATGGTAGAGATCACCGGTGGCCTGGACTGCCTTATTATACCTCCCAGAGCCGAGTGAAGGCACGCCACGTCCGTGAAATGACGCGTGACTCGAAATGAAGCGTACCACGGCGCCAGCTCGCTCGATGACTAGCCAGGTACAGCAGAGCCACATGTCAGTCGCACCAAGTGCACCCAAGTCAGCCAGCGACCACCCACAGTTCGAGCGTCGACATGCGATGAATATGCCAGGCGTGGAAAACCCATCGGACCAATGACTCGGCGTGAAATCGTCGCGCAGCGGCCAGCCAGTGCTTCATTTGAAGCTTCAACGCATGATAATCTCTCAGTCGTCGGACGAGCTTGGCACGGCACGACTTGAGGTAGTGACCCTCGCAACGGTGACGCAATTTTTGAAGCACAACATGCTCTTTCCAACGTGCGAACCGCGCACGAGGCTCCCGCAACCTCCATAACTGCATCGCGGCCACCAAGCGACAGTGCTGCTCCTCTCGCTCCACTCGTTGCATTGCATGCTCGTAGATTGCTCGATAGAACTGGAGGCGCATGTCATCAATGAGTCGCCGCCAGCATAGGTCCTTGATTAAGCTCTGCAGCGATGCTGTCTTCTCTGCACGCAAACGACCACTGTTATCTCAGCTCCACCATTCCCTCAACTCAGCTGGTCAACGACTCACTCGCAAACGCCATCATGTCATCAACGCAGATGATATCCTTCCGTGAGATCGAGCAAGTTATTTGCTCGACGTAGACTCCCATCGATCGCTCGTCCTCGTTACCTGCACAAGGGGTGCACAACAAGCGTCGAAGGTCACTTGCGCGGATGGTCGTCGCTCGATTCGTTGTGGACGGAAGAGAGTACTCATTCAACCACAAGGACAGCAGTCGAAGCTCGCCGTCCTGCCACCGGTCGAGCACAAGACAGGAACATAGCAGCTCGCGGTAGTCGACGGTATCGTCCATGCCTCGCTGGAATGCCGGTATGGTCACACGAAAGGAACGAATAATGTCTTTCCATGTACTAGCTGGATTGGCAAGCGGCTTGACTGCAGCCACCAGGATGCTTTCGAGTTGTGCACTGGATGCGCTAGGGGCAACGAGCGAGCGATGCATCTGAGCCGCCAGCAACCGTAACCAGATTGTTCGCTTCGAGGCCTCGACGCGTTCCGTCAGTGTTGCGTAGAATGTGCGCACAAGTCCCCAGCGAACTCGATATCGATCCTCTCTATGGATCTGGAGTCGTTCCTCCTCCCCTGCGAGAACCTGTGCGCTGTTTCGTGTGTGGGCATCTTCACGCACGACTTTGACCCGGTCAGGCTTGGATGAAGGCGCTCCCGCCGCTCGCAGCGCTGGCAACTGGGTTCTGAAGTACTCACCATCTTGACCAGGCATGCTCGAAACTTATCAGTGACCCTTGATATTACCAACACGAAACGACGCGCTACGACAACTACCAACCCCAATGGCTTTAGAACCCTTGACAGCGTCAACTGTGCTCGAGAGCTGCCTCAGCGAACGAGACGTGGAGATGGTGCACACGACACAGCGTCATCTGACCACCGGACTCGATGGATACGTGCACATATTGGTGCATGATGCGCGCTCATTCGTGCATGGCAAGGATAGCACGGTGGACACGTTCCAGATTCGACTTCACCATACGCTGCCAGTCGCAGAAGTCCGGGTGCGTGCAGGCTCTTGGGTTACCTTTCCACATTCGTGAGAGCTTGTTCAAGCCCGTACGTCCGTACACTGTAGGATTTGGTCGAAGAGAAGTACGAGCAAATATCGAGTTACAAGTCAGCGACGGATGGACCTCTGCAGCTCTTCTTCAACGGACGATCAGTCGAGAACGGAAAGCTCATGGCTGAGTACTTGAGTGGGGCTCCTGTCCCCCAGCACAGACACAAGGGCCAGAGAGCGCGTGTGGAGTGGCCAGCGCCATACGCAGGTGAGAGAAAATAGTGACTCGTCTTCTTCTCGCTGAAAGCGGTGGTGGTCACTGCCTTGGCTTGATTGACACTAGGAATACTGTGGATCGTTCCATTCAAACCACATGTGAATGCAACGAAGAACCTTTGGCTAGGCTTGCAGTCCAAGTGACTTGGCGCTGTGCTCGTGGGCGTCGCGTCATTTCTTGAACACATCCTCGAACAACAAATGGCGTATCCCTTCGTTTTACCCCAATAAACCCCTCGACTCCGAATCGTCTTCGTCACTCGAAGCTCCATCTTCGTCGCTATCATCATACGATCGCCTCTTGCGGCGGCTGCGTCGCTTCTTGTTCTTCTTCTCATGCAGAGAGACCGAGTACGTTGGGCCACCACACAGTCGACCCAAGCATGGGATCAAGTATTCGCAACGGCAGCAGCAGCGGTACCAGTAACTCTCTTGGTCACGGTCTTCCACACGCGCATTGGTTTGAAACAGTTCATTCAGTGCCGCGACTTCCACCCGAGCTCGAAGTTCTGGCCCGTGCAGCATTTCCTTCACCTCGTCAATCATCACTGGGGTCTCGTATATGTCTAGTGTCCACCTACGCGGTTCGATGCATGCAGTCAGAGGATCTTTCTAATGCCTCCTACAGTAGTTATGGCCCACCTCGCAATGGGCTTTGCACCGGCAGTACCGTAGAGTTCAGCGTACAGAGAGTACACCATGGGGTTGACGCCACTGGAAAACAGTACCACAGTGATCCCAAGGTCAGCGCACAGCAACGGTGGGACCCACGGAGATGCGTACCGGTAATGTGTCGTCGCGATGAGTCCTTTCTTGAGGCAGTACTCTTTCGCATCAAAAAGCGTATAGTTTGTCAACGGCCCTGGTTGCACCACGGGGCAATCCGGGTCGTCCTCGCTGAGGATATATGTCATCCACGCGTCCAACCACGACGTTTCAATGATGAACCAGGCCTCTCCTCGCTTCAGCTCTCGAGTATCATACTTGAGAATCAACTCTCGCTCCTTGATCACCCGCAATGTATCAGTCAATCAGTCACTACGTTCTAGAATGGAAGTCGATCCCGCACCAGTCTCCGTCGCTCTTCTGCGGGCGGGCGCCCAAACCCCACGATCCCCGCTATCGGAGACGCTGCGCTCTCGAGGTCCAAGCGTGTGAGTTCATGCTCACCAGTGCCATCTTCCTCGTCCGGCTCGCGGGACCCGCGCCATGAGCTCCATAGCCGCATCATGGGTCTTGTGATGGCACCTGGTGTATTTTTGCGGTCCCGAATGACTCAGGTCTGAGTCATGATAATCTATTATATCAGTACGTTTTGGATGCGATTGATTGGTTGAAAGTGATGGATGGGTCCCGTGTCAACTTGACCGTCAAGCGCTGCAGGCAGCACTTGATCGTCCACGCGAAGAATGAGCGCGAGCGATTCGGACGACGACTTCCACGATGACGAGTTCAGCGAGGCAGAAGCCGACGTCGAGCTTGGCTTTGTGAAGCGCGTTGACGAGCCAGTAGATGCAAAGTTGCTCCACGATCGGGCTGATTGGAACAACTGGGATGGTGGTCTTGTCGGCGGCCAGCCGCGCTGGCTCAATCCCATCAAGCTGCCCACGACCGATGACCTCGCGTGCGACGAATGCCGCTCACCACTCTCATTTCTGCTGCAAATCTACTGCCCGCTCGATGAGAATGCCGACGCTTTCCATCGCAGCCTCTACGTGTTCTGCTGCCGCAAGCGAGGCTGCTCACACCTTGGACGGTGAGTCAGTCAAGACAACAAACAGTACAATACCTGGCTGGCCTGACACTAACGATGGATGCGTTATAGAGGTAAAGCATTCCGCATACAGCTACCGCGAGTAAATTGTTTCTATGACGACAATGGCGACTCTGAAATCGCGCCGACGCGTGCGCCATCTGCTCCTCCCTTGTGCGCTCTCTGTGGCCAGCGGGCGTCATTCAAATGCAACGCGTGCAAGGTCGCACAGTACTGTTGCAAAGAGCACCAGAAGGATCACTGGAGTCATGGTCACAAGGACGATTGCGCCAACTGGTATGTGAGGACAGTGAACGAAGATGCGTATGCTGTTGTACTGACAAGGGCGCATGGTGTATGTATAGTGGATCCTCGGAGGTCCTCGCCCAATCAGAAGACTCGCTTCTGTGCCTTCGTACCCAGGGTTCGACTTGGTTATTCCCTCAGTACGAGGTCGAGATTGAATCGGAGCCCAACGTAGGCGACGCCGCAAACGAGTAAGTTTGCGTTTCCGTGGTTGCGAGGCTATCTGCACCATTACTTAGCTCTCTCTCCCTTCTACTCGGGTCAGGCACGAAGCAAAACTCATCGCTGAATTCGAAAACCGTACGATAGATTGTACCCGATGTCTCTGTCGCTCTCTTGGTCGACGACTGATCACACGATGCTCGCTTTTTGGTCGTAGGCAAAGCCGAGGCGGCTACTGCCGGTGGCTCATCAGACGAGAACGATCCATTCGCTGATGATGCCGACTTTTCCGTCACCCAGCGCGAACTGAACGAAGCTCTCGGGACGACAGCAGACCAAGATAAGCAGTACGTGCGGTTTCTCACGCGCGTCGAGCTCGCGAAAGACCAGGTGCTGCGATACGCACGGTGGCAGCCAGAGAGCGTGCTGTGGGTCCACTCGGATGCGACGATTGCGCCAGACCAAGTACCGAAGTGCGATCGTTGTGGCTCGGAGCGCAAGTTCGAGTTCCAGATCCTGCCCCAATTGCTGTTTTACCTCCAAGTGGATCAGTCGAGCTCTCTCGCAGAGATCGCAGACAAGAGCTGTGAGTGGGGCACACTTGCGGTCTTCACGTGCACTAAGAGTTGCGCTTCGAACGGCGAACCAACACAAGAGTTCCTGCATTATCAGGCACCGTACTCAGGTGCCTGATTCACCCAGGCATCTAGACTAGAGACGAAAACTGTGAGTTGCAGTCGCATCCAAGAATAGTGTAGAGCTGTTGATCATTCGCCTCTTGGTCTTAGGAACGCCTTTTCTTCTCGTCCTCAGAGAATGAGAGAACTTGTAGGTACTTCTTGCCTTCAGGATGTCAATGCTATCTAAACGACAACATCCGCCGCCACTTTGGGACGTACGTGACTCCAGTCATCCGTCGCTCTTCAAACCATGTCATCACTGCGTGTGCGTGCACAGAATCAGGTGGGCAATCGAGGGGCCTTGATACACGTCTTGCTGCCTGTTTATCATTCTCTCATGCCTGCAATGCGATAGATACTCAAGCAACTGGGCGCCGCCAAGCCGAGCAGAAACGTTCAGTTTGATGTCGCTCACGCCAACTTCGAGAGGACGCACGCGAGTGTCGCCGCCCTCGAGTCTGCCTTGCGTGGATTCGTGGTCTCGTTGAAAGGTCTGGTCCTCCACAATGGTTCCAACGGCGGCAGTGCTAGTGTCTTACAGTGTGTTTGCTTCGTGGTCGTGGGCAACAGGTTTCCATTTGTCGGCGCAAGTGCTCTACGGTGCGATCGAGGCCGCGGGCGGCTCGCCAGATAACTCGCAGGAGATGAAACAACTGGTCTCCGAACTCAAGGCGGGTTTCGTCCACGTTGATGTAAACGCCATGAACGACTGCGTTCGGCAGTTTGAGAACCGCGTGATGCGACCGACGGCCGGGTGGGTTGGGCGCGCGAGTTCTCTCAAGCATCAGATATCGGACTTTATTGAGGAGAAGACCAAGTACGACCACTACACGCGTAAAGTGATGGGTTTTCGTGAGGCACGGGACAAGCGATCCGCAGTTGGCAAGTCGGAGAAATCGAAAGACGTGGAGAAGATTGTGCGGGTACGTGGCGTATCAGCAGGCTGTCAATGGATTTGTAGAGCGGTAACAACTGACGGTGGCCGCATGGCAGAATGAGCAAAAGCTCGCGGCAGCCACGAACCAGTACGCAAAGATCTCGGAATCCACGATCACCAACTTGCGCGACTTTCACGATACGCGTGAGTCGACCTTGAAGCCCATTCTGCAGCGTACCCTCGAGTTCCGCGTTCAGTACGCGAATCGGATCGCTGACGAAAGTAAGCTGATGCACAAGATGGTCCACCACGACACGGCATACGACACGGTTCTTCGTTCCCTCGAATCCTTTGCGTCGAAGATCATGGGGGTGGGCCGAGAGGATGAAAGCGGATCTACGGCTACCAGCCACGCGAGTGCAGATACGTCAGAGCCTCTAGTGCAAGCAATCTCGTTCCAGAGCTTTGTCGGTGAGGACCCATCTCAAGTGCCACCGCCACAGGAAGAGACGATTCAATCCGAGATGCCACCATTACCTCACCCCATTGAGACCAAGTCGCTGCCGCCGCCGGTTGCCGCTGCTGTCCCGCTTCATTCGCCAACCTCTCCGATGGCGGGCAGATTCTTTGATGATTTTGCGCCGATTCAGCCATTGCCGTCGCCACCGAACTCCCCTTCGGCACCGTACCCAGCGATGTTCACTCCTTGGGACGATGTTCCACCTCCTCCACCATCACCACCGGCGAAGCCATCGTTTTCTATAGCCCCAGCGAGCCCATCAGTGTCTACCCCTACATTCTCGGATGGCTGGGACTCGTTCAGCACAATGGGGGGCGGAGACTTCCAAAAGATGCACCAGAATGCCATTCAGTAGGTTCACTCCGTGGGACGTTGTTCCTCTTCCTCC
This sequence comes from Pythium chondricola, assembly GCA_023337575.1. Classification (NCBI taxonomy): domain Eukaryota; phylum Oomycota; class Peronosporomycetes; order Pythiales; family Pythiaceae; genus Pythium; species Pythium chondricola. Next base: position 16,662 of record JAADXF010000017.1, read on the forward strand.
ACCATCCCCACCGGCGAAGCCAGTATTTTCTACAGCCCCAGCGAGCCCATCAGCGTCTACCCCTACATTCTCGGATGGCTGGGACTCGTTCAGCACAATGGGGGTGGAGACTTTCAAAAGATGCACCAGAATGCCATTCAGTACTGTAGGTATCTGGGTAATGTCACCTTGTCTACAGTATCTATTCCACAACGCGACCGAGTTTACTTGTTCGTGTGTGCGCCACATCTGCACTTGCAGCCACGTAGATCTCCGATTGCATCTCGGTTAAGCGGGACACGGTGCGCTTGAATGCAACCTTGAGGTCTTGGAGAGAGCACAGGTTGCTCACGTCCAGTCCAGTCGACTTGGATGGGCTATGGGCGCCGACTGGTGAGTCCCACGAACTCTCGACAGGGATTCCTTGTTTGCTGTTCTCCTCGACCTCAAGTTTCTTCTTCGACTGAAGCTCGGCAGCTGCTTCAGCCTTACCAGCCAACGGCGCTCCGTCAAAATGGAAGATCTCGGCCGGTCCACCGTCAGCGGAGCAGATGAAGCGGCAGCGGTGCTCGTAGAGCTCGTCAATCAGAAGGATGAATCGCCTCGCTTGGTCGTGGGATTTCATTTGAAGTCGAGGCACACCGCAAAGGACCAGAGTGTGAAAGTGTTCGCACAAAGCCTTATAGTCGGCGGCACCTTTCTCCGTGTTGCACAGCTCGTCGAACGTCGCTGATGCGACGCCGTCGCGAGTTCCTGAAACTTGAAGGCGGCGCCCCATCATGACGGGAACGCTCATCGGCTCAAACAATGCACCACCAGAGACCTGCTTGACTGATGCGTCCAAGGAACTCGCCGTTGCTGCAGAGAGAGGGTAGAAGAAACTCTGGTGCCGGGACTTCGTGGCTAGCGTTCGGTGATCAACGAGAGAGCTGATGTCCACAATCTTGTTGTGTGCCGATAACTGGTGCAGGAACGGCAAGAAGTACTCGTAATTTGTGCCATCCTTGTACAGATCCTACAAAGCACCAGCCAAACAAGATGAGCGGTTGTCGGCTTGCAGCCGTGCAAGGCTCACGAACCTCAGGGGCGGTATTGGACGTAGCAACCATCACGCCTCCCCGACCAAAGAAGACGGAGAACAGTTTTCGCATGATCATCGCATCGGCAATATCCGTCACCTGCGGCAAAACGAGCATGATCAGTTGACTTGCACCACTGTGCAATCTGTGTGACGCAACAATCACCAACCTGAAACTCATCGAAGCAAAGGAGATGGTTCTCCTGGACAAGCTCTTCCGCGACAATTGATAGCGCGTCGCGACTCGTATCCAACACAATATTGCGCTGTCGACCGTAGAGCTCGAGATGCGTTTTCTTTACGTCCTGGAGACGCTGGTGCACTTCCAGCATGAACTTGTTGAAATGGACTCGACGCTTCCGCGTGACTTCCACGTTGGCGAAGAAAATGTCCATCAGCATCGACTTGCCTGTGCCCACATGGCCGTGCACGTAGAGACCACGGGGTACCATGACGGTTTGTGGCTCACTGTGCGGGACTTTATCTACACCTTCGATGTGAGGGACGGTTGGGATCACGTAGCCATGAAGTTGGCCGTCAAGTTTGTCCAAAAACTTGCGGGCCACGCGCCATTGGGACGCATCATAGCGAAGCTTCCCACTTTCGACAAGCTGCTTGTATACCTCTGACGGAGGCTTTACTTGCTGTGCTGCGTTGGATAGACATCGGCGCGGTATCGAGCAGCGCTGCCCAGCGCGGGTTGACCATGCTCTCATGGTTGGCTCGAGTTGATACTGTAGAGTGGGCCACCTCGGGTGGCTCGATTTTGACGTTTCCCATACATATTAGCCTAGTTCTCCAAATTGTACCATATCGGTCTCACTGACACGAGTTGCACCAATTGTCCAGACACGATAAATCACCTAAAATAGTAGTGTATACAGATCTGAGGATGTTACAACTTGCATGCGTACGCACCGTTTTTTCAGTTCACAGCTTCTAGGACGATTGGTGTGTCAATCAATCACGCTTGCTCTCTGCTTTGCACAGGCACACTGTTCATCTGCTGGAGTGGAAATCATGTGCACTGTACAGTACTTTACTTACATTCATGTTGCCTCAACAGTCGAGGAGTGCGCAACCCACCTGCTGACATTCACAGCTTTGGGTTGTCGGTTTGGATGGCTCTTCGGACTCTGAAGTTCGGAGTGCACTCTTGTAATAAGCGATGGAGCGACCAACACATAGGGTGTCAGAACACCCGTTCATTCAATTACTGCTGTTGACTGGCATTCCTGTGTGACAGTGCCAGACCACAATGATTAACACCAACCAAACTATCTTGTTCGATATCGAGCCATCCATACTGTACTGAAATAACATGGTCTATTAATAGTTCTGTCAGCGTGTCCCAGTTGGCCGGCTCACGTTCATGATTACACACAGGCGATTGCCTCCAGTCTTTCGTCAACATAGAGCTTGAAGATCAAGCACGCGTGGAGTGTACAGTATCTGTCATGGCCTTACCCCCAGCTGCTGCCAACAGCATCTCCCTGTTCAGTATGCACGCGATGGAGTCAACATGGCCAGTCATTTGGTCATCACCTGTGCATTCGCTGTCGCATTGTCGTGCAGGGGCTGCGCCGTCACAATTCTCGTCTACTTCGCACTATTCGATATCCGCCATCCAGCACAAAGGCATCTTCGTGTACAGTACTGGAAGCGAGTGAGCATGACGCAAGGAAGAACTCGTCCGCCGTCCACCGCATCCTCTGACTCGGACAGGTACTCGTCGACCCACCGCTCAACACGCTCCACGATGAGCAGCACCCGGCGCCACGTTCATGTCAGCGACAGCCGTCTCGCAGAGATCGCTGCAGAAGCTGAATCTACGACTCACTGGGGTGAGATTCTGACCAAAGGAGATGAAGCCAGCGGCATCGGGCAGTGGAAGTGGCTCGACGCCATCGGTCAGTTCGCGCTGTACTCCAAGCAAGAGCCGCACCGTTACACAGTACTAGCGAGTGGTGTCGTGTCGTGCAGCGTTCCCGAAGTCGTGCACTTACTGCATTCTCCGAATGCAGAAAAGTACCTCGTCAACATGGAAGCGTTGCACGGACACAAATTCAAGGACGGCGCGTTTGCACATCGCGTTGACCTCCGCAACCTGGAAGACGAAGGCGCTACGAAGCACCCGGATCTACTTGACCTATCTGTCAAGTCTGCTGTGTTTGGCAACCAGGAGAAGTGGAGCTTTCTCGATGCCTCATACCGTCGTCAAGACGGTGAGGCGTTCGAAAAGATCACCTCTACTCTGGATCCGAGTGCAGTTGAAGGAGCGAATCTGAGCGACAGTAGCCAACACCACGTCAACAACCTGTACAACATCACCACAGCGTTCTCCGTGCAGCCCGAGAAACAGGCACCGATGCAGTCCAACAACCTAAGCTCGAAGCCTCAGCCAGCGAAAGAAACGCGTGTGTTCTTCTACGGCGAGTTCCACACCCCGAACCGAGGTGGTCAGTTATCACCGGAATACGTGTCCTCGTCGTCCAACGACAAGGCCATCAAGCAGCGCTTGCTCAAGATAGCAAAGAGTTGCGCTCGCCTTACCGAGCTCGTTCGGCGTCGTCGCCTTGGGATGTGTGAATTGGTGGAACACAAGCAAGGATCAATCTTCTCGTCCTCCTCGAGCCGCTGCGTGTGCTGCAACAAGACCCTCGTTCTTCTCGGAGTGAAGCACTGCCGGATCTGCGGTCAGAGCGTGTGCTCCGAGTGTTCACAGAAACACGAGCGGGAGACACAGGTACCTGGGAGTCGCCGAATGCTTGTGGAGGACGTGCGTGCATGTGATCGGTGCATGGACCGTGTTGACCGATCCATCTTCCCAGAGCTTGATGATCTTGGCATCCTTCGCGCCTCGCCAGGCGTGCTCGCGCCCAAGCGTCAGCCTGTACAAACGTCCAGCTCCGTGCTCCAAGATCTGCTGAAGGATGAGCTTCTGAACGCGAGTACAAAATCCCGCCAAGAGTCCGTCATCAACCTGCTCAAGTGTATGCTCGAGCAAGACGAACGCAGCGCACCAAAGAGACAGCCTTCATCCGAAGGCTCATTCTCTTCAGTTGGCGATGCATCTCGTCGAGGTGGTCGAGGTGGTACAGTTCTGTTGGAGACCGAGTAGTGTGGGCACACATTCGATAGAGTTTCGCAGATACCTGAGTAGAAACCATAGAAATATAGAGGTATTTATCGTGAGCTACGGTATTAATACCAAGTGTGACGATGTCGAAGACGGTAGTCATTGCCGGCGCAGGCGTTGTCGGACTGAGCGTCGCGCGCGCCGCCGCTCGATGCGCCGGCCTCCAGGTCATCGTGGTCGAAGCGAACGAGCGCTTCGGCATGGAAACTAGCTCTCGTAACAGCGAAGTGATCCACGGTGAGCTGCAAATTGATACTACGTACTGTACTCGATAGAGGAAATCAACCTGACGTGTTCACATCTTGTGGTTGCCGTCATGATCTGTAGCGGGCATCTACTACCGCAAAGATAGCTTAAAGGCTCGCCTTTGTGTTCATGGTCGTACGATGCTCTACGATTTCTGTGACGAATTCAATGTCCCGCACGATCGCTGCGGGAAGCTGATCGTTGCTCAGGCACACCAAGTGAGCGATTCGTGTCTGTCTTCATCGGAGCTCCATTTGTGGCTGATCGAACATGCTCATAGTTACACCGCCTCGAAGAAGTAGTCAAGGCAGGTGCGGCAAATGGGGTAGAGGACCTCAGAATGCTCACGAGATCCGAAGCACAGCGATTCGAGCCGCACGTCGAGTGCGCACAGGTAACTCGTCGCCGTGTGAATCAACCGATGAAGTAGCAGAGTAATCCGCTTCGCTGTGAGATACGATAGGCGATCTACTCTCCATCCACTGGAATAATCGATTCGCACGCGCTGATGCAAGCGCTACACGGGGATGCCGAAGCACACGGTGCCGTGTTCGCGTATGGGACCTCGGTGGAACAAGTTCGTCACAGCATTGGAGCCCGCTCGATGTTGGTCCGGACGAGAGATGCAGCTTTGTGCGAGGAGTACGAGCTGGAGTGTGACGTCTTCGTCAACGCAACTGGCATCTTTTCGCCGCGGCTGATTGCAAGCTCCACTGACTCGCGTCATTCGCATCCAGCTTTTCCAAGACGCTTCGCCAAAGGAACCTACTTTAAATTGGCCGACAACTCTCGGCCATTTCGGTGAGATGGAGCACGTGTTGATCTGAGAGGCTCCCATGAAGGCTGATCTTGCTCGATCTGTCCAGGCACCTCGTGTATCCGATTCCAGAAGTCGGTGGCTTGGGTGTGCATGCGACAGTGGATATGCAAGGGAATGTGCGGTTTGGCCCGGACGTCGAATGGGTCGCATCCATCGACTACAAGGTTGGAAGGTCGTGCTGTTTGTCCCCACGTGCAATCACGCTCACTCGTATCGTTGAGGTAGCCTGATCAAGGAAAAGCCGCAGAGTTTGCGAACCGTATCAGCGAGTACTGGCCAGGTGTAAGCGAGGAGAATCTGCTTGCTGACTACTGTGGTATTCGCCCGAAGATTGAAATTGATGGAACCATCTTCGACGATTTCTTCATCCGCGTACGTCGCAATCCATAGACGCATTCGTCAGCCGCTAACCGAACCAATTATTTTGGTGTATTTAGCACGACTCAGCTGGAAGATGGAGCAAGACAATTCATTTGTGTGGCATTGAGTCCCCAGGCCTCACATCCTCGCTCGCCCTCGCTCAAGAAGTACTTGCGCTGATCAATGGGTCTTGAGCATCAGACGGCCACCAGCCCATGCTTCTATGCCTTCCCCCTGTCGGCACCGGAAGCAGCCTTCTCCACAATCCAGTCTGCCAAGGTCTCCGCGTGAGCCTCGGCTTCCAGGTTTTGGTGCTTCTTGGCGGCAACGCATGCGACACTGTGCAGAAAGATCGTGATGACGTTGAGATAAAATGAAGTGCCGAACTTTTGGCCTTTTCCATCAAGACGTCGTGTTTCGGTGGCCCATAGAAGTGTCACAGTAACCTGGCATGCTGCTGTGAATCCGGCGCTGATGAGACCAAAATGAATGAGGCGAGAGTTGACCCTTGCACACGTAATGCCGAACAGTAACACCACGATGCAGACCCCCGTGAAGATGGAAGAGAGCAGTCCAAAAAAGATCGAAGCGTGTCCTGTTTTGCCGCAAGCGATCTCCAAGAAACCGAGCCAGTTGGAGATGACGGCCGGTCGGACATCGTGTCCGATAAAAGAGACTGCCACGCTTCGGTCGCACAAAGTGCCTCCCGCTTCGTACTCGTGTCGTTGGCACTGCCCAGACGCGAGTTGGCGGAACGACGTGCAGCTGATGTGGATGGCTTCCTGGTCAAAGTACGATCCGCACGTCAGCAGATCGCTTACAGCATTCTCCGGTTCGATTGCGATAACTTCAGTGCCATTCATGACGACCGGAGAGTCCAGCGGGGTTCGATGCAGAGGCCGCATGTTGAAGCATGACCCCCACAACCCGACTGTAAGCTCCAACTGCCCTTGATCTTCGATCTCGACACTCAACTTGGACCAGTACGGGAGTAGCATGGCGAGCATAGAGAGCACGCCAGCGATGAGCACACATGCCACAGCTGCAAGCAGTTAGGGCGTGTGTGGGATCGACGACGTGTGTGTAGCACTCACCAAGGGCGCCAACGCGAGAGCAACCCATGCTGTTCCTCCTCGAGCAACTTCTTACCCCAACCGCTCCAATACATATATGTAGCGTTCGTTGGGTTGAGTAACTGACGTGATCAACCGTCATGAAACGCCGCAGATCCAGCACTCCCACCTTTGCGTGCAGGTTTACCCCGAAGCTTGACCACAGCACCACCAGGTCTGCTCAAGATGCCACGAGTTGCAGTCTCGCGCAAGAGAGAAACGAAGCCAGCGGCAGGCGCCAGAGCATCTCCAGTAGTCGCTACTCCTACTTTCGCGTCGGAAGCAGCGTCACGCCCAATATCCCGTTCGGAGTTCCAGGAGCTTGTGACGATTGTCGCACACCTTCGCAAACACGCACTGAAACAGCAAAGTGCAGGTTCGGTTGACCATACTTTTGAGCTGTATGGAGCCTTGCACGGGCTTATACACCTTGTCTGGCTTAGACGTGGAAAATGCGCTTGAACGGGACGCTATGAGCAACCAGCTGAGCTCAAATAAGGCGACCCTGATGGAGCTAGCGGATCAGATGATCGGCATGATCAAAGAACTACAAGGCGCCGTACACAAGCAGGTCCAGCAGCTTCAGATTGCCAGCGACCGCCAGCTCACGGATCTCCAGCTGGCTCTCGACCGACTCGAGTTTCGCTTCAAGCACCATATTCGAGACTGCCAGTCCGTCGCCGAGCAAGTGGATTTGCATCGGGACTCTTTGCAGCACATAAAGACTCAAGTCGGCGCTATGCAGCTATCCATAGACAAACAGGTGGAGCAGCAAAGATCATTCATTGAGACGATGCAATACTCGACAACGGCGACCGAAGAGCGACTCAAAAGCACAGCGAAAGAAGTCGCTACAGCTTTCGAGACCCTTCAGAAGAACATGCACGACTTCGCGAAGAGCTCAGCACACCGTACACGAGGTACGTGGTGTCTGTGTTCGAGATCGTTGGAGAATCTACTACCCTGAATCACACAGAATCACTTGAGCAATTCCAACTTCATGTGCGGGAGATCGAGGCTCAGAGTAAAGAGTGCAAGGCCCTCTTGTACCAGGCACGTCTACATATTCGTGTCCAATGGCTGATCCACGTCGCCGAACAACTCATGCCGTTCTCAATCTCGAGTAGCATAGCAACGAGCAGGCGCGTTTACGGCTTCAACAAGATGAAGGTGAAGCGCAATTTTCCCAGGTTTGCATGTACATCGACGAACTGAGGCGGACGAAGAGCGAGGAGCTTGCTCGCTTAGAGGGTCTTGAAGGGAAAACCGGCAAGCTACTCCTCAAACTTGAACGCTGCGCTGAACGCGAGGAAGTAAGAACGCATATCGAGCGCTGTGAGCGGAGCATCAAGAACCGAATCGAGGCAGTCTTGGAGGTACGCCAGGTTTCGTCGTATCAGCGGATGCCACTCATGAAACTGATTCCATTGTTCGGTAGCTTGTGCAACTCCATTGCGTGCCGGTTCAGGAATTTTGACACCATTTATGACAAATTCGACAGTCAATATTACTAGTGACCATCACTCTTTGTCTCAAGGTGTGGCGGGAACAATTCGAAGTGCAACGAAAATGCGGCAACGAGCAAAGACTACAACGCCAGCAATAGATGCAGCGTCCTCTCACCGCAAGCCGCGCAATAACCTGGATGAGCAGCTCAAGTCGATAAAGAGTGTAAGTTTATCCATGCGCCGTGCTGGCGTTCATGGTGTCTCACTCCAGGACTCTTCTTCACGGACAGGAAAACACAACCAGCAAACTGCAGCAGTGCATGAACTCGCATGTGATCTCCGCTTATCTCAACAGCCGCACAAGCCGACGGGCGAACGAGTATGTATTCACGGTTGTCTATTGCACTCGAGCTGATAGATAAAATGATTCTTTGCGTGCTCTAGATCCGGTGATGGCGCACGCGACACTGACGTCGACGCTACAACACAGAAGGGTGCGGCGGCGATGACTGCGTTCCGTCAGTTGCACATGAATGAGCCTCTGCGCGTGACGCCTTTCGAGCCCGCCGCGAGCTCCGCGCGACGTCAACCTATTCCTTTTGATGAAGGCGAGCCGCATCAACTGGTCGACAAAGACGACGAAAATCCTCCGGTGCTTGAGCGCGTCGAATCACCCGGGCGAGAGAGCAGGTATCAGCGCCCTGCGCGTCGAGAAAGCACAAACAACAACTGGGACACTCAGGTGCGCCATTCCAATCTACAGGAGATCGTGTGTACTGAAATGTCACTGACGCCCAATACGGAATCGACAGCGAAGACCATCGGATCACGTCTCAGACGACTTTGGTGCCGATGACAGCTTGTTTGATGCCGTGGATCTGGATGCGCTGGTTGCTAGTCGGCAACCACAAGCTACTGGCCGCAGCAGCGCCAACAGCACCACGAGCAATCACAATTCCCAATCCTCTGTTAGGAACACACATGTTCACTCAAATCCGCCCACCAGCCGAGTACAGCTCTCAAGCGCACCAAGCTCTATCCGCGATGAGATTCAACTCACCCGTGATCGGCTCCGCCGAATTCGAGAAGAGTGTGATGATGCTTCACTGGAAGGTGACGTTCCACACCACCTGTTGGCAACTCGCAGGAGCTTGGAGGAGAAATTGAACAGTCTCAGTCGGCAATATCGTGACGAGTTGGCGAGCGGTGGAGATGCAGATTCCGTGGCTCCAGTATCGTCTTCCAACACGTCTGTCGTGCACACCAAGCTCCCCACCACCACCAGTTCCGGTTCTGGTAGTCGCGGCGCCAATCCACGTTGCTCTTGTGGTATGGAAACCATCGAGGCTCGCGTCCAACATGGGCCGAACGCGAATCGACTCTACAATCGCTGCAATACGTGTGGATTTCATTCATTTGCTGAGCCGGGTGGTCATCAATTGGATCGCTCTACTCGACTTCGAGACACCGAATACGTTGACAAAGCGTGTCAAGGTAATGCTTCACTGAAGGAAAAGATGCGAATCGCAAGAGGAGTGCTCCACGATGTGTTCGGCCACAGTGCTTTCCGTGCAAACCAAGAGCGAATCGTGATGGAGGCATTTGCGAAACGAGACATTTTCGTGCTCATGCCTACTGGCGGTGGCAAAAGCCTCTGCTATCAGCTTCCTGCGTGCATTGATGAAGGAGTCACCGTCGTCATATCTCCGCTGGTATCTCTGATTCAAGATCAGGTGCAACAGCTGGAGGCCCTCGAAGTCGATGTTGCACACCTCAATGGTGAGCAAGACTACGAAACAGTGCAGCGGCCGATCATCTCGAATCTCTTCTCAAGCAAGCCCCGGATCAAGCTTCTGTACGTGACGCCGGAGAAGATCGCGTCAAGCAACACTTTGAACAATGTCTTCGAGTCGCTCGAGAAGCGTGGACTGCTTGCTCGATTTGTCGTGGATGAGGCACACTGCATCAGCCAATGGGGCCATGATTTCAGGAAAGATTACCTGCAATTGGGGCAGCTCCGAGCACGATATCGAACGGTACGTCTAGGTTGATCTATGCTCTACATTCAGCTCTAACTTTGAACATTCCTGTTTTGTAGGTGCCAATAATGGCGCTAACCGCCACCGCAAGCCATCAAACTGAGGCTGATATCGCGAAAAACTTGCAGCTTAAAGCTCTGTTTGTGACCCGCTCAAGCTTCAACAGGTATTTCTCGCTATCATTATTGGATCACGCCGTCGTTTACATACAAATTATATGTGGCAAGGCCCAACTTGATCTATACGATTCGAAGGAAATCATCGAAGTTCATGGAGGATATCGCCAAGTTCGTTCGGGAGCACGATGATGACTCGGGTATCATCTATTGGTGAGTACCAGGCTTCACTTTCTCTAGCACTCTGGCTATGAATGATCACCGGGCCTCTAGTTTGTCAAAGAACGATTGCGAACAAGTTGCGAAGAGGTTGATCAAGGCTCTCGGCTTTGAAGGAACCCCGAGAGCTTCTTCCATATCGTTCTATCACGCCGGTTTGGAAGCTGAAGACAGAGCTTTCCGACACACCGAGTGGAGCAAGGGGAAGATAAAGCTGATTGTGGCTACCGTTGCGTTCGGGATGGGAATCAACAAACCTGATGTCCGCTATGTGATCCATCACACGATCCCGCAATCCGTCACGCATTACTACCAGGAAGCTGGCCGTGCTGGCAGAGATGGTGATGTCGCTCAGTGCATCCTCTACTACTCGTTTGCAGACTTGGTGCGTGGTGTACTATTCGTACAATCCGATGACGGCAATAGCTAACCAGCTTCTCAGTCTCGTCGGCGCAAGCTTATTCTCAAGGACAAGGACAATCTCCAGCACAAAAATGTTCACCTGGAGCATCTGCGACGTATGGGCGAATTCTGTGAAAATCAGGTGAGTTGTTGCAACAACCCATCGGTCTCTGTTCTTCTGATAGTCTTCTAGGTCGAATGCCGAAGGACGTCATTACTTGAATACTTTGGTGAGCATTTCTCGAGTGAACAGTGCCGAGCAACGTGCGACAACTGCAGGAGCCGTGCACAAGGATTCGTCGCAGAGAAGACTGACGTGACGGCAGAGTGCTCTGTTTTGTTGCGGATTGGTGAGCTTGTGGACATTCTCGATCGTCGATCCATAGCTTGGCTAACAATAGCCATTGTGCAGTGCGTGATCTTCATGCTGAAAACGAGTCTCCTACCCTCATTCAGGTATCTCAAGCATATCTGGGGCAAGTTTCGAAAGGCAATGAGTTCAAGAAAGAGAAGCTCGCGAGTTTGTCGGGATACGGAGCGGGCAAGGGGCGATTCGGGCGAAGCGAAGTGGAGCGGATTCTCTCGCACATGATTCTTCGCCACTACTTGCGTGAGGTCGACAAGACCAACAAGATGGGATTCACGACAACGTTTCTCGCGGTTGGCTCAAAAGCGAGTGAACTTGATCGAGGAGGTCGTGTCAGCATTGTTTGCAAAACGCGGTACGAGAAGCCGGTGCTGCGACAACAGCCAGCAACTTCAAAGAAGTCGAAGAATGCCGTGGACAAGAAACCCAAGAAGAAGAGCAGGGCTACGACCCACAAGTCCGACTCAAAAGTGGCATCAACTTCATCATCTCGAGACTCAATCGAAGAGTTATCCGATGATTTCGACGACGACGTTGTTGTGCTTGCCCAGCCACCATCAAGTATGACTCGAGACCCGCTCATTCCTGTTTCACCAGACTTCGGAAGGTATGGTATTGTGCTAGTGGAGTACTTGTCCCCCCATACTCAACACCCCCATGATACAGGATTCCGAAGATGCACGTGGAGTCGCTCGCACAACTTCTGAAGGATTGGAGAGCGAGCGTATGCGACAACCTGAACGTGATGCCGTATCACATCCTGACTACTGGAGGAATAGCAGCAATCGCGAACGCTGCCCCAACAACAAGCGCTGAGCTATCAGATATGGAAGGTGTGGGCCGCATCCGAGTGAAGAAGTACGGTAGCGCCATCATCGAAATCGTCAAATCTTACCTCGACAAGGTACGGATAGAGGGTGTTGACTGCGTGACGCGACTGTGCCTTGACACGCAACTCTCTGCATGTACCATCTAGCACAACATATCGCCAACTCCAGTGCAGACCACATCACTCGATTCGAACGGTGTGAGCAGTGAAATGAGTCGCTTTGAAGCCAGCCCTCCGGTACGTGGGTTCGACTCGATGTGTAGTTGGCAACAGTTCACATAGCATCCTCTTGATGTGCAGCGAGTTGAGTTCGACGAAGACGGGATCAACTGGGGTGCACTGGATGAGAACGCCTTGATCCAAGGAGCCTCACGACCATGCACGAAAAGACATGCGGGCTTTGAAGATGATGCCTTCCGACCAACCAAGACCAAGAGATCGTGAAAACAGCAACATCCTGCTTTCATTTCAAAGCGTAATCGTATCAATGAGTCGGCACTGACCGAGCTTGACGGCGACCGACACGATCGCCCCCTCGCTGCGTGAGACCTGCTCGATCTCTTCCATCGTGTCCTTGGAGCCGATCGACACGTACTGGATCTCGCGCACCAGCGGCTCACTCGCGTACATGTTCGAAATGATCGCGCGCAGATCCTCGGCCGCCACACTCACCCCCGTCTGCATGTCATAGAACTCCTTGGCTTGCGTGAGCCCTCGATACACGGTACCAGCGACGGCGCGTTCCTCGGCACTCAGGTACTGGTTGCGGGTGGACCGCGCGAGCCCATCACTCTCACGACTCACTGGCACCACCTCGATCTCGATGTCCATGTTCAGGTCTTCCACGAGGCGTTTGATGAGCACGCACTGCGCGGCGTCTTTCTGCCCGAAGAATGCGTGCGTCGGCGACACCACATTGAAGAGTTTGGTGACCACCGTCGCCACGCCGCGAAAGTGGCCCGGGCGACAGAGACCTTCCGGCAGCGCGTCGAATCCTTCGGGCACCACGTAACAGCGGTGGTGTTTGCCGTACATTGAGTCGGCCGGCGGTGCGAACACGTAGTCGACGCCCTCGCGCGCAAGCAGCGCCAGGTCCTGCTCCCATGTGCGCGGGTACTTGGAGAAGTCTTCATTCGGCCCGAACTGCGTCGGGTTGACGAAGATGCTGGCGGCCACGAGGTCACAGTGCTGCTTGGCCGCGCGCACCAGTGACAGGTGGCCCTCATGGAGTCCCTAGGGAGCCATGGTGCGTGTCCATCATGATGGAATCCATGACAGAATGAAACAAACCGACGTACGTACCCCCATGGTCGGCACGAGGCCGACGGTCGTGCCCGCGGGCATCTGGCGCCGGACGTCGTGGAACTCGGCGGGCGTCTCGATCACCTGCACGCTGGAGAAGCGTCGTGCATGGCGCGCGAGTGGCTGCAGCCGCAGCGTGCATTGTTGCAGCACCCGCGACCGCATCTTGGCGAATACTACAGTGTAGTACTACAGATAAATTTACTACTGGACCAACTGCCACGTTAAGTTCTCATGGAGGCCACCGCTAAGTACGCAATCGGTCGTGAAAAGGTTCAGCTCGGTGCGACCGACTACTTAATAATAAATTTACTTACCGCGTTGCGTTCGAAATGACGGCGCAGCTTGCGCACGCGTCGCCACGCGACAAGCGCATCCGCGTCTGTGTGCGCGTGCGGCCGTTCACCAAGAACGAGGCAGTCAAGGCTGGTGGGAAGGCCGCGTGGACCTGGTGCGTCGCGCTCTCCCTGATCTCTCCCTCGTGAAACATGACTAAACCAACAGCATGTGCCACAACAGGCACGGCAACACCATCTACCAACAGATCTTCCCGGCGCACGCAAGCGGCAACGCGCACCTGCCGTCATCCTACGCATTCGACCACCTCTACGGACCGACCAGCAACACCTCGCAGCTCTACGACGAGGCCGTGCGCGACTCGATCGCTGCGGCGGTCGAGGGCTACCATGCTGCTGTGTTCGTGTACGGCCAGACGGGCACGGGCAAGACCCACACGATGCAGGGCACGCGCACCGAGCCGGGGCTGATCCAGCTTGCGGTGGAGGAGCTCTTCGCGCTCGTCGCGCGCCACACGGACTCGGAATTTCTGCTACGCTTCACCTACCTCGAGACCTACAACGAGCGTGTGTTCGACCTGCTCGCCGGTGGTGTGCGCAAAGACATCAAGATCTACGAGGTGCCTCGAGGAGGTGTCGGTGGTGACAACGCCAACGACGTTGTGGTCCACGGACTCGAGGAGCGAGCGGTCGCGTCGGTCGAGCAGGTGCTCGCGCTGGTGGTGGCCGGCAACGCCCACCGTCACATCGCCACGACCGAGGCCAACGACAACTCGTCGCGCTCGCACACCATCTTTCGACTCGTGGTCGAGCGCCAGCGCAAGCAGCGAAGCGACAACGACAGTGATGACCACGCGAGTGGCAGCGGCGCCAGCGTCGCGACGCTCAACCTCGTGGACCTGGCCGGCTCCGAGAGCGTGCGGCTGGCCAACACGAGCGGCGTGCACCTCGAGGAGGGCCGCCATATCAACCGGAGTCTGCTCACGCTTGGCCACATCATCTGGAAGCTCAGTCGCGTGACCTCGGCGACCGACGCGACGCTACTGCATCTACCCTACCGCAACTCCAAGCTCACGCGTATCCTGCAACCTGCTCTAGGAGGCCGTGCGCAGATCGCGATCGTCTGCACGGTCGCACCGTCCGTCGAGTGCCTCGCGGAGACCCACAGCACGCTCAAGTTTGCCTCGCGTGCACGTCGCGTCAAGAGCCGACTCGCTGTCAACCAGGCCACCGGGGAGTCCGCGCTCCTCAGGAAATACCGCACGCGGCTGCGTGAACTCCAGGCCGAGTGGGATATGCTCGAGCAGCGCCGGCAGCAAGCCACCGGTGCCGCGGCCGACGCCGTCACCACGCGACAGCTCGAGCTGCGCTTCGCCATCGACAACATCAACCGAGTGATCCTCAACTCGTCCACGCACCGCCAGGCGCTGCCAGTGCCGTCGGGTAGCAACAACTCTTCAGCTGGTGGTGGCAGCATCAACGACGAATCCGAGGGTGCCAGTGGTCCTGGTGGTGATGGTGGTGGTAGCAGTATTGCGGTGGAGGATGAGGAGGAGGAGGAGGACGACGACGACGAGAACCTCACCACGGACGATGAGTTTGACACCACCAAGCGTGACCTCACCGAGCCAGAAAGCGAGAGCGTTACTGGTCGACTCACCGAGCTCTCCGACGCGTCCTCGGCTGCCACGACGGCGTCGTCCACGAGTACCTCCCTGCCCGCCGCACTCCGGAACCGGTACCACTCGGAGCTCGCAAGCCTGGAGGACGCCGACCCCAAGCGCGCTCTCCTGCTCGAGTTTGTGCGCGCGCTGGACCTCGCCGAGGCAGCCAACGCGGCGCTGCAGCGAGAGAACGAGCGGTTGCGCGACGAGCTCGCCAAGGCGCTCAAATAATAATTGGAAAATATAAAAGGAACAATTGTGAATAGTTTTAGGTGTTCTCGTTTGCGAGCTTGCCCGCCGAGTTGATGTAGATCGGGTCGAGGAAACCGCAGTCGCCGCGGTCGCCCTCGCGGCCGTTGCCGTCGCTGCTGGTGAAGCCGAACACGCAGCGACAGAGCCCCGTGGACGGCACGCAGAGCCCGCGGTTGGCACACTCGGCCTCCTCTTTCGTGCCGCGTACCGAGCCGCCGACACCGTCCGTGGCGAGCATCAGCGTCAGTGCGCCATCCAGCACCCACCGCAGCGGCGGCAGGTCGCCAAAGTCAGTGAGGAACTCGATGCGGATGGTGTTGGTGGTACCGGAGCCAGAGGGCGCGCATGCGATCGAGCCGGAGCTGTAGCTCACGCTGACGTCGCCAATCGTGGGCAGTGCATTGAGCGCACGCTGGAGCTCGCTCGCGGCCACGTTGAAGGACAGCTGGGGCGTCGTGGCGTCGCGGAAGCGAAGGCTGAAGAAGCCCGAGACCCCCACGCACGTGAGCAGCTGCACCTCGTTCTGCTGGCCCAGGGTCATGGGGTCGTCGCCCGTGGGGCACACTTGCTTGGAGCAGTCATGACCCGCCCACCCAGCGTCGCAGAGGCAGCCGCGCACCATGTCGTAGTCCCACGTCTCTCTCTTGTTAGGCACGGCACCGTAGGTCCAGCCCATGCGTTCACCGTTGAGCTGCGACGCCTTGGCCAGCTCCTCCATGGTGAGGCACGTGCCATGGCCGCTGCAGTCGTTTGGGCATCCCACTACATCGTCATCAGACACATTGTGAGTGACGCGATCAATCGAGCAGCTACAGTGCAGTCGTACGTACGGCGGTTGCACGCGGCGCCAGTGAAGCCATTGTTGCAGACACAGTCGCCCTTCTGGCGGTCGCACACGCCGGCGTTCGAGCACTCGACCAGCGCGTGTGCCGTGTTGTCGGCGCTGGGCAGATCGAACCATGCCTTGCCTTTGGGACACTCGCGCTCGTTGCAGTCTCCACCTGTGAAGCCTTCATTGCACACGCAGTCGTACGTGGGTGGCCCACGGCACGTGCCCTGGCCACTACAGGCGATCTCACCCGGACAGCTCGTGACGGTAGCTGCCACAAACCCGCAGTCACCGCGCGTACCGATCCGGCCCAGCCCGTCACTGGAGAAGTAGTTGCTGTAGCACGCGCACACGCCGTTGACGCGGTCACACGTGCCACGGCGTGAGCACGGCAGGCTCTCTTTCGTGCCCTGTGTGACCGTCGTGAACACGAGCGTCGGCATCACTGTCGTGTGGGTCAGCCGCGAGCCGTCCACCTGCATCTCGGGCAGACTGTGACAGTGTGAGTGACCGTACGCACTGGTTTTCGTTCTGCTGCTCACACAAAGTGCAAAAGGGATACGTACTTGCCAAAAGCCTGGGTGTACTCGATGCTCATGTCGTTGCCAATGGCCGTGCACGCCACGAGCGTGATGCCGCCGAACGTGACCGTCGCCGCGCGGATCGACGGCAGCGCCACGAGCTTTTGCCGCACGGCTTCGCGCGAGTCGGACGCGAGGATGGGCTCGGTTGTGAACCCTCGGAAGGTGAGCGTAAAGCTACCACCGGTCGCCCTGCAGTTGACGCGGTGGCGCTCGTTGCGCTGGATGCCGTTTGGGTCCTGGATCGTGCCGGTGAGTGGGTCGTCGCCCACGGGGCAGAGTCCTACCGTAGTGTACACCGTGCGATAGTGAGAGAAAGAGCAGATCAATAAGACACTGTTCACTGACACGTACGCTCGATGCAGGACGGGCCAGTGTACCCAGGGTCACACACACACCCTGTGATCTTCTCGGCGTCCCAGTTGGAAGTGTACGTGAACACGGTGCCGAGCCCGGGGTCTTTGGTCAGTGCGTACCGCCGCATCGTCTCACAGCGTCCGTGTCCGTTGCAGCTGCAGGTCACTAGACACACAAAACGAAATCAGTCGTGACTCTCTTATCGGTCACTGGACAGTAGAGCATCGTACTGCGTTCGCAGGCCGCGCCGGTGAAGCCTGCGTCACACGTGCACACGCCAGTCTCCGTATTGCATGTGCCACGGTTCGAGCACTCGGCGAGGTTGTGACCAACGTCTGTGGCTGTCACGGCGTCGGCCCACGCTGTGCCCATCGGACATCGCGCTTCAGAACAGTCGGCACCGCGCCAGTTCGGTGGACACTTGCACACGCCTTCATCCAGGCAGAGCCCACGGTGTGAGCAAAAGTTGGGGCATGTGAAGGCATTCGCCACCGCGAGCAGCGCCGCCAGCGAGACCGCTGCGGCCGTCAGCAACCGTGCACGCGTCATGGATGCGATTCAATCGGCAAAGGCTCAGGCGCAGCCCAAAGAAATGGGTACACAACCTGCCTAATCTGGGCTCAAAGAAACGGCTCGGAAGATAGATACTAGCGCCCGTGTCGTTGTTACCCTACCGGTAATAGAAGGACGGTATCAGTGTATTGACACTGTTGTTTCTATGTCGTGTCCATGTATCAAATTTTGCGATGTGCAAGAGAAAGGATATATAGTTTCATCTCCCGATCGCGGGCAGCTACGCTCATGGAGTTTGCACGACCTGGTGACTGAGAGCTCTACAACCCTGCCTCACCCCGCCCCCGCGCTTCGCGCCCCTACTGTAGAGGCGTGATTTACCCTAGGTGTTCTGGCGTGATTTTAGAGAGGGCTACTATTAAACCCTAAATGACACGGGCGCTAGTACTTAATTTTGGAATTCCCCGCTAAAAATTGACAGAATGCTAAACCGGTTTGGTACCGGTATACATGTGATCACCACTTGGTTTGGCTATCCGTGGTACCGGTATACATGCAGTATATATCTGCGACATGTGAAGACGACCAAAAAGTTTGATGGCATGATGAGTCTACGGTACTGTGCCATGGCGTCAGCGCGCACGTCCCTTCGCGCGTGGCATGGTACGGTACAGTACGGTACGGTACAAAACAAAACAAGAGTGTGACACCAACTCGCTCAGAAACGAATCTGAAACACGATGACAAGTGATCTCCTCTGGAGCCATCCCCATGGCGCGCTGCATGCGCCAACGATCAGCGCTCACGGCCTGCCGGTCGCACATGATCACACGATGGAGGACGTGCGTGACCTCGACTTCCGCCTCTTCGCGCTCTACTTCCTCATCACCGAGACGCTCACGACGTACATCGGCTACCGCATCACGCAGCATTGTCTCCGCGGGCGCGGGCTGTATATGCTGTCGCCTACCGTGCGCACATGGATCGTGATTCTGTACTGCGCGGTCAAGATCCGAGTGGTGCGTACCCTCTTTGGTGATTGAGTTGCGTTAAACTCTCTACTGACTCGTCTTCGTGCGCATGTATTCATCAGATCGACTATGCGTTCCACGGGTCGCTCTACTTGATCGTGACCATGATCACGGCGTTCTGCTTCACGATGTGCACACTCGTGGCCATCATCTTCCACTTCGGTCCGATGCAGTTTGTCTTCGCCGACTTTCGCCACACGAAGAAGCCAAGCAGCGCCACACAAGCCTCGCTCGTCGCCCACGCATGCGATGAGCTCAAGCACTTCTTGCTGAAACAGCACTTCCACGAGTACGCCCGAGAACTCGCTGCTGCTCGACACGTTGACGACCGCATGCCTGGACCCGTGTGCTCCACGGTCGCAATGACACCAGTACCGCGAGTGCGAGTGCCACTACTTATCGGCAGCGTCCAACTCCAAGTACCCAAGTGGAACGACTGGTTCATTAAGCACACCGCATACTCGGTCACACGTGCCGCCAGCACCAAAGCGAAGCCGTCTCTGCTGGCAGAAACAATGACAGAGTCGCGCTTCCCTGTGCTGATGCATATGAGTGGGCTAGTCCTGGACATCATCCTGGCCAAGACACCGACGCCAAGCCTGATGCTTCGTCTCCACCACGACGAGGTGTACCCGTTCGAGCTCGTAGTGCGGCTCGTGCGTGGCGACTCAGGCCACCACAGTGCCTACTTCTTCTACGCCGAGAGCCCCAAACTTGTGGGGTCTTCCACCGCGTTGATCAAGCGGGCCATCTTTGCGATCCTCGTGCAGCTCAATGCCACGGCCGGCCACCCCGTGGACGTGCTCCTGCGCAGTCTGCGGTGCAAGGACTTTATGGACGCCGAGTGCCATCGCGAGGTTGCGTTTAAGCGCATGCGGCCGCGCTCAGCTTCGTTGTCGTCGCGTCTCGAGTCCACCTTTGGATAGATAGGTAAATAGTCTTTGTCAGAATTAATAATTTATTATTTCATTTTGTATTTGTAAGAATCCCAATTAATTTTTACTTGCCGGCAAAATGTCCACTATTCAGGTTGAAACAACCAAACGCCCTTCTTCTCCCCAAGAGCTACTATTAGTAGCTACCGCACAGATCAGAAGAAGCATGTCCTCGGCGTTGCAGGACCGCAAGCGCAACGAGGCCAAGGAGGCGCTCAAGCAGGGCAACAAATGCCTCGAGAAGACCATGTTCCGCTGGCACCCGGACTACCTCTCAGCCGCGCCGCTCTTCGAGAAGGCGGCCGAGGCGTTCCGGTCGGCGGGCGATCTGGAGATGGCCAAGAAGGTCTTCGCGCAGGCCGCCGTGGTCCAAAACAAGAACAAGTCAGCCTTCCGCGCCGCGCAAAACTGCGAGAATGCCGCCAAGATCGTCGTACAGCAGATTAAGGACACGCGCGCAACTGGCGCCGCCAAAGACAAGTTGCTGGAGGAGATGAAGAAATCGTACGAGGCCGCGTGCAGCTACTACAGCGACATGGGCGAGCTGGGCAAGGCCGCCGACGCGCTGTTAAAAGGAGCGACCTCGTGTGAAGAGAACGGCATAGCCGATGTGCGTGAGCTGTACATGCGGGCTTGCTCGTTGATGGAGGCCCAGGGTAAACCGCACTTTGCCGTCGACGTCTTCCGCAAGACGCTGAGCTACCTGGTCAAAGCTGGGCTCTACCAAGAGAGCGTGGCGCTGCTGCAGCGCCAAGTGGTAATCTTCCTGGAAATCGACCAGCGCGCCAACATCCACAAGTGCTACCTGAGCGAGATCATCCTGCTGTTGGTCATTGGGGACGTCGCGGCCGCCGACAAGACCTACATGGACCAGCTCCAGTCAGACGACTACCTCAAGTCGGACGAGTGCGCGTTGGCCGAGGACCTTGTACGTGCGTTCAAGCTGGGCAACGAAGAACTGCTGCAGCAGACCATCCGCAAGCAAGGGTTCAGCTTCCTCGACAACCAGATTGGCCGACTGGTGCGCACGCTCTCGTTGTTTGGCAACGCGGCCAGTGCATCACCTTCTTCGGCAAGCCGCACGTCGTCTCGCTCTGCGAGTGGCAACCAGACACAGCAGCAGCGCACCGGGTCCAGCTCCAAACCGAACCCGTTCGCGCCAGCCGTCGTGAAAGATCGCTACGCGTACCCACAGTCGACGACCACACCACGGCCTGCCCCAGTGGCAGCTGCGTCAGTGGTGGCCACGGCACCATCAGCCACCTTTGTGGCAGACACGGAATACGACTTCTCGATGAAGAGCACTGCCACTGGGACGGAGAGCGAGGCGCCGACTGTCGACTTTGACTTTGATTCGTTGTCATTCGCAACCGAGCCACATGCTGCGGTGGAAGACGAAGACATCAGTGGTGGCGGTGGTGCACACAATGCATCGGCCATAGCTGCAACTGAACCAAGCGTGGATGCTCCACAAGTCCGCGAGGAAGAGGAGTTTGATCTGACATAAGCTTCTATCCTAAATGCCAAACAGAAGTCTCGGTTGTTCATACTCGTCTTAAGACCCTTGCTATTCTATATCCTACTTTAGGTCCTGAACCATGCGAATCTCCTCTCGTCGTGCTTCTGCTTCCTTCTTCTGTGCTGGCGTCGGTCGCGCCGTGGCAGCAGCCGAGCCAGCCGCCGTCAATGTCCTACTGCTACTACCGTTAGCCGCCTTGACCACACCGGTGAGAACCACGGCAGGCGCCGTTGACCGTCGAGGCGGTTTCTCCTTCTCCTTGGTGGTGCCGGTCATGCCGATGTTGGCGATGCCGCACACAACGTACGGACCACTGGGCTCGTTTTTCTTCCACACGATGTCGTGGTCCTTGATGAGGTCAGCAAACACGATCGACCTGGCGACCGACATGGCGCTCGAGTCCACTTTCTTGCCGTCTAGCACCTTGTATTCGGGCCAGTTGGGGTCCACGCGGCGGTTGCTTCGGATGCTGTGGAGAACAGTATCAGCACGCGCCCCCGTGATATCGTCGGTGCGGTTGGTCACGCGATAGTCTTTGCGTTGCTCGTTCACGATGCCACAGACAACCGTCTTCTTCGGGTCACTTCCACTCGCCCCGGCGATGTCGGCAGTTTGCAGCGCGTAGCTGGGCTTGTTCAGCTGTTGATGGAGCGGTTTTGGGTGCACGTGGATATCGTCCTGGTACGTCATGCCGTTGACAGTGTACACCGGGTCGAGCACGTTTCTACTCGGTTAGGTTTAGTCATATAAATGTGAGCGAGTCATGAAATCAATCGGCACAGCTGAAGCGTAGACGTACGTGATACGGCTAGACTTGAAGTTGACGTTCGTGATGTCGGAGACATCCAAGATGTCGCGCGGGGGATTCTCGCGGAGGCCGCGCTTGTTGAATGGCAGCCAGCCAGCCTGGGACCCTGGGATGTCGTCCTAGTTCAATATGAATCCGTCAGTAGGTAGGCCATGATCCATTGATCAATCGCCATACATACCAGCCGCAAAGGTGAGCGCGGGTTAGCGATCTCTTTTTTCTTGAACGATGTGCCCGCGATGTCGCTCACGTTGTAGCTGTCGCGCATGAACCTGGGCACAACCGGCGGTGCTTCCTGGAAGGATGGGAGTTTGTACGACGGATTGAGCGGATCGCACACACGGTTGGTCTTGAAGCCCGCAGGACATGGACTTGTGCCTGCATAGAGCACATGAAACAAGGTGACTGTTAGTCTTCTTGCAATTAGCACCTCCAGTGAGACGTAGTATTTTGCGTGCCTTCAATAGGCAGCTGCTTTAAGCGGTCGTCCGAGCTGATGCGACGATGGCGTGGGTGAAGCTCTTTGCTGCCAGAACCTTCGATGTCGTTGGGCGCGTAGAAATGTGGTTTGTTGACGTACACGTGGTCCTTGAGCAGCGGCCGCGCGCCGCGAATGTCGGAGATGTCGTTGGTCACATGGGTCGGCGGCTTGGCTGGTGGCGGTCGCTCGTGCGCGAGGAACGCTTGGAGCCGCTGCCGCTGCAGGCTGGGCTCCGGCAACGCGACGGACTCGGTCATCGCCGTGGAGTGAGGCTGTTCACTGTAAGTCGAGGTTGGTATGCGCGGCCATTGTTGTCCATCTTGGAGCTCTTCAACATCAGAACTAAGTTGCTTCGCCGCCTTATCGGATGTCCTACTTTTTCTATAGGCTATTTTCGGTTTGTGTCACAAAGTATGTGGTCCACATTATTTAACATCAGGTTTCAGTGGCGTGGGAACCCCCCATGGGGCATTAGGGTTTTGGAAGCCACCACGACGTAGAAGGCAGCAATGGCGACCCCGGATGCACCGAGCGCGGTGGCGGCGGCGCTGGCAATCGCCGGAGCCGACGCTGCCGGCGCAGACAAACGCGAGAAGAAGCGCAGCTACACCGTGGAGGAGAAGCTGGCGATCGTGCAGGCGGCCAAGGGCGAGTCACTGCGTGCTGTGGCGCGGCGGTTCAACGTCGACCGCAACTGCATCCGCGCATGGCGCGAGAAGGAAGCACAGCTGGCCGAGCTGCACCCGAATGCGCGCCGGCTTCCAGGTGCGGGGCGCCGGCCATCAAGCGAGAGTTCGCTGCGCGCGTCCTCGGCCAAGCGAAAGGCCGAGAGCACTCCTTCTTCTGCTGTGATCACCAACGCGGACGCCGGTACCACCGCCGACGAGACGGCGCCGACCAAGAAGAAGAAGACCATCGAGCACGACTTCTTGTTGGTGGGCTTCCAGGGCAAAGAGGGCGCGTTTTCCGACGTGGCGGCGCGCACGGCGTTCGACGAACTCAAGCGCGCCAGGGCCATCTCACCACCCGAGTACGAGACGGTCGGGTACTCGCAGGTGGCGACGGTGATCGACGCGCTGGAACGTGGCGAGATTGAGTACGGCGTGCTGCCGATCGAGAACTCGGTCTCGGGCACATTCCACGGCATCCTGGACCGGTTGATCGCGTCCGAACTCAAGATCGTGGGCGAGATCTCGTGTGTCCAAGAGCTCTGTCTCTGTGTGGTCGAAGGCGCCACGATCGAAGAGGTCAACTGCGTGCTGTCGCACCCAGCCATCCTGGACCACTGCCAGGCGTACATCACCGACCTGGAGAAGAAGCACGGCATGTACATCGACCGCCAGGCCACGTGGGACAGCGCCGGCGCGTGCCACATGGTGCGCCACGAGAACCAGAAGAACATTGCAGCGATCGCAAGTGAGCAAGCCGCCGAGACCCACGGACTGCAAGTGCTGGAGAAAGGAGTCGGCGACGAGCTCAACAATGAGACGCGCTACGCGATCATCGCGAGACGAGACGCGTCCGCGCTCATCGCGTCGCCATCCTCGACGACCCAGATGAAGAGCAGCATCGTGATCGCCGTGCCGAACGAACCGCAGGCGCTATTCAAGATCGTGTCGGCATTCGCACTGCGTAACATAACGATCATCAAGATCGAGAGTCGGCCCGCCTCTACTGCGAACGGACTGTTCTCGTCACAGACCCACCACTGGTACGTCTCTACCATGACAAAGCACTCTGTTTGCAGTGCGTACTCACGATCATCCTTCATGTGTACAGGGATTACATTTTCTTTGTCGACTACGTTGTGAGGTGAGTCATCTCTGTCGTAAATGGATATCAGTCATCACCATCAGAGCTGACTGTCCCCTGCATTCTAGCTCGGACGTGGTGGTGAATGAGCGCTTGATCCGACACCTGGAAGAGTTTGCGCTGTGGATCAAGGATCTCGGGACGTACGCGAGCAGCGCTGTGAAAACGAACGTGGAGCCACCACGTTGGAAGTCGCTCTGCAACGTCATCTCCTGTTGATCGTATCACGTCACACACACACACGAAAGAGGAAGATACACAAATCTCTGGGCCTCCGTTCATTATTACTATCGCACCGGTGAGTCTGGTCGTGGTCCATGCGGTCGATGGAGCGGCGTCGTGGTCTTCGAAGGTGAGAATGAACCGGTACTGTTACCACCCACTTGAACGCGAACTGAAGCACGACGGGGTGAAGCGGATACCACTGGCACAGCCATGGGAGCGGGGCCATCTTCTCGTCCTGGTGATGGCGTTAGCGTAGAGGCTTGTACAGTGAGCGTGCTCTCGACATCCGAGCCTCCACCTGTGACGTAAGCGTGAATGTCCCTCCTCAACGAAGCAGGTTGCGTTCCACCCACAGTCACGGTACCGCCTAGAGTTGGCGTAGCACTAGCTACAGGTCTCATCGGCAGCGCTGCCTTGGCATGTAGGAAGCAGTCGCCATTCCTTGCGACCGCACCGACGCCGACGCCAACCTTCAGAGCCGTACCAACGGGCAGCGTCGGTGTTGGTGCCAGAGTCGCCGTGGGTCCTGGTCCTTGCGTCGTGATCGGTCTGGGCAGCACGAGTGCGTCGGGTGTAGTGATGACACCATTGTGGTCCGTCACGCGACTGAGGAATCGGTTCAGGTTCAGAAACTTGCGATTCAGATCGTCCGACTGCGCCTGCAGCTCCAGTCGGAGAACCTGCACCTTGGACGACAGCTGCGCTTGTGTGGCACGCAACGCCTGCATCGCTCGGTGGCTGCTGCACGAGTGTCGGCGATCTGTTGCGTGGCGGTCCGGTCCTGAGCATCTAGTCTTCTCTGTGTGTTGACCAGCTCCTGGTGGGTTTTCGTCTGCGTGACCACCAGCACCGGTAGGGATTCGTTCATGGTCTTCTCGAGCTTGGCAAGCCGTGCTTGCAGCGTGTCGATTTGTGCTTGTAGCAAGTGTTCATTCTTCTCGCTCGCTTTCACGTAGGCTTCCGCGACGGCGTGGGCGACGTCGATCTTCTCTATGGTCTTTTGTGTAAACAAGCGCAGCTTGTCGTCGAATCGGCGCTGCAGATCAGCGAGTTGGTCATCGTATTCCGAGCGGAATGAGTTCTGAATGTACGCAATCTGTGTCGGGCACCGCTGGAAGACGTCTTGGCTCGCGAGCTGAATGTCGCGCCGCAGCAGCTCCATCTCGGTCTGGACTAGCAGCGTTGCCTGGTGGAGTGGCGTTTGCTGCCGCTCTCGTTCCCGCGCGTCGCGGTGGTCGCGCTGGGCATGCCGCTCCTCGCACTGCACGACTTGGTCCTGGCATGTCCGTGTCCACTGGCTGACGCGCTGGAGCTCCTCGATGATTCGCATGAGGTAGTCCTGCACACTACAGGCAATGTCGTCGCGGAGAGAGAGGTCCACGTCACTACTCGTCAGTCCACACTCGTACTGCGACGGCCATGACGCGATACGCTGGAGGTCGTGGCTCGATGGAAGCGACTGGACGACGAGCGTGGGCGGGGACATCGCCATTCCTTACTTGAGTAGGAACGGACTTCAGAAGCTGCTCATGGTGAGAGAGTGGTCAAAAATAGACTGCTCGATTGATCGGCGATATATTACAGTATCCATGCGCAGTTCAACACATTCACTGGTTAGATACCCATCTCAAGGCTCTCTTGGAACTCCACGCTGGTCGTGTGGTGCTGCTGCACGAGTGCGAGCTGGTACCGCAGCTGGGCGTTCTCCTCACTGACGGCACGGAACGCGTTGCGGTAAAGGATGTTCTTGCGCTCGGACAGGAAGCGACACTTCTTCTCTCGCTCCACGTCTTCTTCTAGCTCACACACTCGCGTCTCCATCTCGAGCAATAGCACCTCCATCGCCGCCGCCCTCGTCATCGCCTCCTCGTGTGGCGGCGGTGGTGCAGGCGCCTCAGTGAAAAGCTTCCACCGCACGCGCTTGGCTGCTGACGGCGTCGCAGATGAAGCTGGTAGGTTGCTGTCGAAGGTGGTGCAAACAAAGCGCAGCGTAACGCGACCCAATGGGATACGACGCAGCTCTTCCACAATGAGTGGGAAGTGCCATGTCGCGACGTCGGCCTCGTTGATCGCGAGGAGTCTGTCTCCTGCAGAGATTACACCGCTTGCTTCCCCAGGAGCCTCATAGCCATCAGGAAGACGATAGAATGGCTTGGCTGGGTCCACGATCGCTGCACCGCTCGCCGACGCTGTGAAGTAGATGCCGAGGCCGCAGACACCTTTGGTCAGTTGGACTTCGTAGACAGCCTCGTCTTGCGCTTTCACCTCTTCGTCAACTTCCTTAGGTTGATTCACGTCACCCGGCGCGTCGACAGAGACAGGATCACTTCCATTCTCGCTGATGTCGAGTCCAGAGACCCCCATGTTCACCACCACGTCGCTTCACCCATCTCTTGCGATCTTGATCGTCACTATTGAGGGGTAAAGTCACTACTCGAAGACGTATTGTTAGGAACACGTTAAGAACCACCAACCCAACAAACCCACACAATGCAGACACGAAAGCTTAGCTACCAGACACAAGCAAACTCACACCACTCGACCTCGACGCAACCTCGCTCCATGAGCTACAACAACAACAACAGAAGAGGAGCCTTTGGTGGCCGCAGCCGCGGACGCTCCTCGGCTCCACGCGGTGGTCGCGGCGGCGGTGGTGGCCGAGGCTACGTGAGCACGCCGGGCCTCGGCAGTGAAAGCTGCCGCCGGTTCTTGGAAGGCAAGTGCGACTTTGAGCAGCAAAACGGCCGCCCATGCCGGTATCCGCACTTTGTCAAGAAGATCGGCGAGACGCAGGGCCACACCGGCCCGATCAAAGACGTGGTCATGTGGGTGACGCGGCAGCAGCTCTTTACGAGCGCCGGCGACTCGACGGTCAAGCTCTGGGACTGCGCCTCGTGGCGGGAAGTAACCACGCTGCCGGTGATGCCCGCGACCAACGCCGCCGGCATTGGCCGCGACAACGCCAACGAGAAGCGCGAGGGTGTCAGCGCGATGGTGCTCGAAGGCCCGTTCCTGTTTGTCGGCTTTGAAGGCCCATCGCCGTACTCGCCCAAGGTCAACATCGGCATGATCCGCGGCTGGAATCTCGAAAACCCAGCACAGACGTACGAGTTTCGCGCTAACGATCGCATGCCCTTTGCGCACTCGACGCACGTGCAGTCGCTGGCGGTCGCGAGTGACCCGACTGGAAGCGCGACGCTCTTTAGTGGGAGTGCGGACGGCTGCATTCGCTACTGGCAGTTGGATCCAGCGACCAACGAATTTAAGTGCCGCGGCAGCCTCGAAGGCCACGTGCGCGGCGTGACGCGACTCAAGACTTTTGTGATCGGCACCACCCCAATGTGAGTGATACACACCAGTCGGTGACACAGAGACTCCAACTAACGCTTTCTCCCCCCCTTCACATCCAGCCTGGCATCTGCCTCGGTTGATACGACCATTCGACTGTGGGACCTGTCAACGTACCAGTGTGTCAAGGTATTCTCGGCTGAGAACGGTGGCCACACAGAGGCCGTGATGGACCTCGAGTTTTGGGTCAACGGCACCGAGACCTTCCTGATCAGCGGCGGCCTCGACTCGGAGATCATCGTGTGGAGCATGAGCGGCCAGTTTCAGCAAGTGTTCAAGGAGACACAAGACTCAGAAGTGACTGCGCTGTGTGGCACGCAGGACGCCGCCCAGTGCCCACTGCTTCTTGTCGGCACCGCGGTACGTTTGCCGACGACCTACAACGTTGCTTATACCAGGCACCCGCATGTTCACCCTCTCAATGATCTAGGACGGTGCCATTACTGTCAAGGAGCTTCCGACATTCGCGTACAAGACAACTTTCGTGGCGTCGGCCAACTTTGGCCACAAGGACGCAGTGCGTCGTATCGCGACTGGTCCGCTGAATACCTTTTTCAGCGTCGGCAACGATCGCCGGATGCTCGCGTGGCAAATCACGGGCGAATCCAGTGCACTGCAGCCAAAGTAGATGATGGCTCGATGAAGCGTACTAGTATCCTTCCTACTGTGGATGAGGACAATACACGAATAAACAAACCAGATTGGCATCCTCTTCTTCCAGTTGTGTATGTCGTGGAGTTGACGTGTGGCTAGGTACACATCTACTCACTCGAAGAAACTGAAAAACGATGCGGGCTCGTGGACCCGTTGGGGTTGATGCTGCCGTCTTCCAACGAGAGTCGCGAGAGACTCGAACGCGAGGCAGTCTCCTCTTCGTGCTCGGGCATGACCAACTGGATCTGCTGCACGAGCAGCTCATCCGTTCCTGCGTTGGTGAGCAGCATCGGTGTAGGCGAGCCTGGACCAGCAACAGGTGACGTATCGGTGCTGGTGCTCGCGGCGGTCGCCATTTCCGTACGCACGCGCTGCAGCCACGTCGCAGCCTTCTGGTAAGACGAGTTGAGTGCGTACGCGTCTTCAAAACAGGAAGCAGCCAGGTCGAGCTGCTTTTTCGAGTAATGGCACAGCCCCATGTTGTGGCTTGTCACGTGGTGCTTGCCCATTTCTCGCGCGGACAGCGAGTAGAAAGCGAGTGCGGCGTCGTAGTCATGGATGCCGTAGTAGAGTCGACCGATCTCGAAAGCGATGTCTTTCTCCTTGTCCAGTGCATAGTAGTTCTTCCAGACCAGTGGAATGCCGTGCTTGACGTCGCGCTTGAGCTTTGGCGCGCACGATGGCGAGTGGTCGAGCAGCACGTCTCTGAATTTGTAGAACGTGTCCGGATCCCAGCAGCTGAGCTTGAGCAGCGCGAGCACCGCCTTTAATGATGGCGTCTTCGTGTCTTCTTTAAGAGCCTTCTGCATCACAAAGAAGTCGTTCGGTCCGAACGATACAATTTCATCTTCGAAGGCCTGTGTGAGCTGTGGGAACGCGCGGCTACGGTCCTCGCACACAGAGTCCAAGCCTTCGTCGTACAATGCGTTCATCGGTATGCCTGCCGCCGATGAAGTTGCCGGGAGCACGAAGAGCGATACCTTGAGACTCGCTTCTTCTTGCGGACTGTGGAGCGCAAAGCCGCCGCGACTCGCAATGTAGACCCCGATTGCGTGGTAGTTGACCATGACAGAGAAGCTGCCATGCACAGCGATGTGTGGATCGCTGACGCCTCGGAAATGGTCGGGGTTGTTGTTGCCTTTGTCGCCGGAGAGAATCACGAGACGGCTATCAACAGCGAGTTTGCTGAGGCGGTCGATCGCCGAGAGTGCTCCAACAGGCACGAGGATCGTGGCACCGGACGACAGCGGGTCGTAGTAGTCATGGTACCACTTGAGGATGTTGTTGAGGTGTGGCTGGTCTGTACCATAGTAGCACTCGTCGATGGGTTCGTACTTGTACAGATTGGACAGACGCTTGATGATCTCTGGGTCGAGCGGGTCAGGTTCGTCGGCGCGCTTGGATCCGACACTGATCAAACCCTCTTTCAGGAACCCACCATCCACTTGAAAGAGGTCGTGGTATAGCGTGTCAAAAAGGTAGTTGGCGATGATGCCAACCGGGTTCTTGCAGCTGCCAGGTCGAATCACGTGGCCCGAGTTGAACAGGTGCAACTCGGCGTCCTTAGTGGCGTCGAAGATCGCAAAGTCGACAATGCCTCGGGCCACGTACGGCGCCAGTGCGGGGTGAGTCTTCCAGAAGTTGAAGTTTTGCTCCGTGAAGTCGGTCATGATGTACTTGATATTGTCGAGCGGGAAGTCCATGCAAGCCTCGGCCTCGGCGAGCGCCTTCAGGAAGAAGAAACTGAACTTGCCGGAGCCAGTGCCAAGCTCGACGATGTAGAACGGCTCGGATTTATCCAGCTTAACATCGATGGATACAAGGCATCAGTACAATGAGTTCATGATACTTGCAAGATGACAGACTCACCGGTGACGCGGCGTTTGGTCGCGTGGCATCGCGCATGAATGCACGTAGCACATTGCTGTACTTCTTGGCAATGAACGTGTTGGAGGTGATAAAGTGTGGTACGATGCCCTGCGCCCAGGACTCGACACCCTGGCGATCGTAGAAGGACATCATGAGCTTCCAGAGGTGGCTTCTCGAGAACGGTGTGAAGTCCTCGAGCTGGCACCGCACGTCTGCGCCTCCCGGCATGACGTCATTCTTGCGCACTTCATCTGCCTTCTGGATCGATACACCCGACATCGCGACGTCACCGTCGGTTGTACTTTGAGGCGGACAAGATCCAGGAGGGGATGGTGGCTGCAGGCCGACGTCCCACGACGATGAGAAGGAGGGGCCCTTGTTGATAGTGGCGACGTGGATTGTGGTCTCCGGTGAGCTGTCCGACATGGGCGCGTCTTGCTGAAGTGGGAGGGACGCTGGCATGATCTGTGGATGATAGCGGTGGGGGCAACGCGTATTTGCGCACAGATCGAAGTGTCCCGACCGGCGACACAGCGTCCGTGGCTCTTCGAGGATCGAGGGCGGTTGCAGGATGTCGTTTCTTTCGGTCTTGTGGCATCGCGTTCAGATATGTCATAAGGCACATACTGATTTAATGAGTTTCTCGCGATCAGCACGACAATCACTCTGCAAACTTCAATTCGCAAACCAAGCGCAGGAAGGGAAACGAAGGAAACCACGACGACGAATATGCCGACCCACCCCTCTGTTCGGACAAGCATGTGAGTGAATGCAGTACGCAGAGCAGTGATGCTGAGAGCGCAAGTGGATGTGCTGTGCGCATGTGCAGGGACAGACAGCAATGGCGGCGACGCAGGCAGCTACGGACCACGGGAGTGCCATCGAAGTCGAAAACTCGGACAAGATGACCGCTCCAGGAAGCGCATCAAGTACATGCACGGAAAGCAGGCCCTCCAATGGCCGTAATCAATGCGAAAGCGAGTACGTCGCAAGGACTCGACACCAAATGGCCCAGCTGCGGTCTCGAAAGTCTGAACAAGAACAGCGCATCGAGGCACTGATCCAGAGTGCGTCATTCTATCACAGTCTCTTACGTGTGGAGAACTGATCATTTGTGCGGAGCAGGTTCGTTCGCAAAGATTGAAACCATCGTCAACGGCTTGCTGCAATCGGCGCAAGCTCAGCACATCGAGTCTCAAGGACGATTCGAAGAAGCGAGCGCGAGGCTCGACGAGAACCTTGATCGGCATCAACAGGTATACGAATGAATATCCGCACCAGACACCTGCATGGGATGTAATGGCTGCACTGATACCGCTGTCACCCGTAGGTTGAAAGCAAGCTGCGTGCCATCATGACAATCTTGCTCGGCTCGAGTCAAAGCTGAATAACTATTCATGCAACCTTCGTACAACATCGATAATTCTCACCAATCAAAACCGTGAAATGAAAAATGGAGTCAATGGGCCGGAAGCACGCACTTGCACTCCGCTCGGCGCGGGCTGTGGCCACCTCATGCGACACACAGGTTGCGGCGCTGATCGAGGACAAGTATGAGCGCTTCGATCAGTGGAAGCGCGGTGTGGAGATCAATGGCCGCTCGAGAATGAAGCGTATCGGACTCGCTCTCGACCATGTGCTCTCTCGAGTAAGTGCTCCTCAAGCGGTGTTTTCGAATATCCGCTCATTCTAAAGCCTCGTGCGCAGCTTCTCGGTGCTCGGGACTATGAAGGAGCGGCACAGGCACTCTCTGTGCTGTATTATCGCTTCGCTCTCTCTCCAGCACGATGCGTTCAGGTACTGTAGTCGCTGGTCGGATGGTTCTCTGTTGGCGCTTGAACTGATTGCCTCCTGGTTCTAAACGATAGGCGAGCCTGGAGATTATTCGCAACCATCCACAACAACACAAGGACGATTTGATCCAGTTCTATCGCACTGCGCTGAAGAATGGGCGGCTGGATGTGAGATCGTGCTTGCTGCTGACTCGGTCCATGGCGTTTGGCTCACGGTGTCTCTCATTATGCTTAGCAACTGATGGTGCTGAAAGAGATGCTCACGCTGTACATTGTACTGGGCGAATACCATGATGCATACAGTTTGTACAAGGAGGAGATGCAGGAGGTAAGACTATCGAGGCTCCCAAGCAATCGACAGAGTCTCACACATCAAGTGTGTTTCCAGCTCGACGTTCATCAGGACGCTCACCTTCAAGGAACGATCGGGATGGTCTGCTATTGGCTGCTGTTTATCGAGTCCGAGGAGCTACGCTCCAGATTCGGTCATGCCGTCGCAAGGGACAGTGAAGCTGGCTGGGCAGATGGAGATGCACCATGGACAGCTCGACTCCACAGTGGGGCAGGTGACCAATCACTTTCGGCTGAAGATGTGCTCGTGAGTCGATACCAGTTTAAGCCAACGATCGGAGTGCATATCCTGTATCAAGAAGCTGTCGGAGCTTTTCGTCGAGCGATTGCTTCCAGCTCCGACTCAGCCGTCTTCGTGGAGTACTACTCGAGATTGTTGGTGCTATCGGGTGATGTGGACGCTGCTTGCGATCAACTCGAGCATTTTTACTTCTCGCACCCCTCGGATCCACACGCAACGCGAATGGTATGTTGTATGGATGGTTGTCAAAGCACGGTCTCGTGGATTGATGACATCTTTTCGAGTTTAGCTGGCAAGTTTCTTGTCGACCTACTACCCGGAATCGTCCGGCACGGCCCAAGTGTACTTGAGGTGAGTAGCATTAGCATGACTTCGATATGAATCCATCAAATGGGCTGAGCGTGTTGTGGATGTCGTATCCAGTTGGCTGGAGAACGATCCTACGAACGGCACTGCATTGCGCAAGGTAATGCAGTTGACGAGCGCGAGACGAATCGACCCAGGCCAATGCATCTTGGCATTAGCAGGTGCACTTGACAGTTTTGGCAGCGATGTGCACCTTGCCCAGTCGCCAGCAACAGCGTCCGCTTTGTGGACAGCGTTCGCTTACCTCTTGAGCGTTTGGGCCAGTGCCTCTCCTCCTGACGTTTCTGTCGAGGCAGCGGTATCGTCGATACGGGTGTCCCGTGACTGGTGGATGTCATCCTTCTTTTCTCGGCCGACGTGCTTGGTATCCGCCCAAGCTTTCATCGAGAAGTTCGACAGCTTCGCGGATCTGCTGATCGAAAAGGCACTCATCGCGCATCAATTGTTTGGCAAGGATGCGCTCCACCTCGCTCGACTTCTTCATCGCATGCTGCAAACCGATTCGGACAGCTTCAGTCGAGGCCACGTCGCAGACTTTCACAGGTGAGTGAGGCTCATACTTCCACGATTGATGAGCTATCGATTTGACTGCAGCATTTCGTGACCAGGCACTTCTCAGGGGTGGATTTGAGCGAGTCCACTCAAGAACGGCCCGTTGTGTCCGATCAGACGATGGACGTCAGTGTACGAGTTCTTAATCGATCACTCATCGCCAAAGACACTCGACACGCGGCTGGACCATCGATTGCAGTCACGAGGCGAGATTCAGATGCATCAGACGACTTCAACGTCGTCGACCAAGAGCTCATCGCGGCGCTTCAAGAAGCAGTGCGATGCGAAGTCGGAGATAACGATGCCACAAACCCGGGGCGTTCTCGGAAGCGGTCACTGGCACAAGTGGAGGCGGACCTGGTACGGTCCGACCATGCCGAGATGAACATCGCCGTACCGCTGTACGTGGACGTGTTGGAGGAGCTTCTGTACAAGACCACCAAGCTGCCGATGTATCACATCCAAGTGCAGCTCCACAACTATCTGCAAGAAGCTGGCGCAACGATTCCGTCGTGGCTTGAAGTGAAAGAGACTTTCAAGTATTTGCAGCAGCGATGGATCGGCAACGACCTACAGCATGGGCACCCTGGTTTGCTTCTACGATATGAGGCTTTTGTTGTGCGCTACATGCGCAAGCACGCCAAGTCGAGTCAGTACTGGGCCACGGGCGTCTCTGACCGAGTCGTGCACGAGTGTCTACGCGAAATGAGCAAGTACGTGTCTCGAAGTCATATTCACTTCCCTCAGCTCGACGAAGCCAAGAAATGGATGGGGGTCAAGGCATCTCGGTTTCTGCGTGCCCGCCGTCGACTGCTGCGAGACTACACGCTGGCGATGCGGTATGTGGCGTCGCAGCACGATTACATCGACACCAAGGACCTGGTGGAGACTGTGATGACTGTCGGCGCTCAGAACTCGCACGCAGACCTGCTTGCAGTGGAAGACATCGAGCGCCAGGCCAAGGCCGTGCTCGTGCAGCGCCATGCGTATGTCGTTCGCGGCATCGCGAGAGAATACTACCGCAAGTACCTCGACGAGTACGTCCATTTGGACACGATCTACAACCCGGTGGAAGTGCGCGCTGCCCTTAAGCGCCGGTACCACAAGATGAAGAAAGTGACGTTGGACCAGGTCAAGGCGTTCCTGTGGCTCAAGCGGTGGGAAGTGGAAAACCCAGGGCGCTTTTATGAGTTCTTGGACGACGACTGGGCGCGCCAAAAGCACGAGGCCATTGTCCTCCGTGGCAACAACCGCATCTAGGGGAAGAGGAAATGGAGACGAGTTGTGACGGTCCAACGGTTGTCAGATGCGATCGTTGAACTCGATACCAAAGGATACGCAAGACACCATACAAAAACAAAGATACTCCAAAAGACGCACGACAATGTTTGGTTGAAGCCATCCCCTCGTGGTCTTGTGGTCTCTGCACAAGGGAGCACTGTTATCAATACACCAAGAAACATAAATTACCATACAGCTCTCGATACGCATGGCGTACTATCTTGTGCTCATGAGTCATGAGCACAAGCATGATCGCTGCCGATCATCCACACTACTGTGAAGTACAGTCCGCCATCAAGCGTTGATGGATGGGTTTGCTGTGTCACACCCAGGCAGCCAGGGCCTGACGTTGATGATCAACGTATCAACTTGATCCAGGCAGTCACACTGTAACTCACAGGTTGTGATTCACAACTTTTTGAGGTGGGACGTCGTGAGATGGGCGACTCCTTCGCTGCAGATGGTGGCCATCGTCGTGGCAGGAACGGGCCGCGCTCACGCTTGGAATCAGACGGCTACCGTATTATGAGGCACTTGTCGAGGCGTTGTGAACAGCGTGTGCTGTGGCCACAGCAGCAACAGGGAAGCACAGACGAAGGGGGTGCTCGAGTCCCAACATGCATTGCACTGTATAGCACCATACCTATACCGGTACATGATAAGCAGGAACGAAAGCAATCTATTAATCGGGACCTGTGTGTGCATGTGGTGGTGAGTCACCACTCGTGACACACAGTACAGAGCTGCACACCAAAACAGTGTGGGGAGCTGCAGATCAAGCGGTTGAAAGTGGGTGAGAAGCCGAGCGCTCATTCTGTTTCGTTAGACACCTGGCCGCCAGGACGTCAGCTCGCCTGTCATATGTTGCTCTGCGATAGACTGTCAGAGCGAGAGACGAGGCTGTTGATTGGTACTGACATCCATCGTGACCCACGCTTGTTCTGTGCTGAGTAGGTCCAGATGGATGATCTCACCTTCTAAATCAGTAGATATGTGTTCAATTCGATCTAGTATACTGTATTGGCGATACACGGAGTTTTCGCTTGTACAGTATAATACTCAAGGGCTTCACTGCATGAACGACAGACAGCGCTGGCGGTCTTGAAGACTCTGTGGGGAGATCAAAAGAGCTGGTGCTGCAGTCCAGTACTGTACCCATCGGATACTGCATTCAGCGGCAGTTTATCTTGCAATACAGTAACTTGGAGCGACGACGCGACTTTCGTCGACATGAGCAGCTCATGATGAGCTCGGCCCACAATGGAAGGGAGGAGCACTGTGACTCACACTCACAATGTGAATGGTTCTCACAGGCTATGAGTCACAGCCTACGATGACCTGATCAGTCAGGTCTGTGTCAGGTCTGTGGTGTTTCACAATGAAGACTTCATTGTACTTCATTGAAGTGGGTGAGAGGAGACAGACCGTGGCCACAACACCTGGCACTCGGTTGGCTTCTTCAAGAAGCAAGAAGTTCTTCGTCCATACACTTGGTGATGGCCTCAGACTCGGGGTTGACACGCAGCCACCAGCTGGGGGAAATGGACCGTTGCACATGCTGAGAAGGGATGAACAGGTACAGTAGAGTACAAGAGCGCCCTGCATCACTGTCGATTCCGTTCCCGGCGGAAGCGAATCGATTGCACCAGAGGGCGGTCCAGAGACGGAGCATGTGGCGTCCGATCGCAGCAAGTAGCTTTCTCTGAGGCGGGGGCGCAAGCAGGTCTCTCATCGTTGGAGAGAGCCCCGGTGGGTGGTTCGTTCTCATTCCTCATTCCACTTGCCCCAGCTCAAGTGATCTACCGACCCGACTCAAGACCAGACCACCGTCTCTCCCGTCTACTGTACTGTACCGGACCATGAAGATCTTTGTCGCCGCCGCTGCACTCGCTGCGCCTGCCATGGCCGCCATCCCGGCCTCGGTCATGAAGCTCGTGGACGAACAGGTCAACCCGTGCGATGACTTTTACCAGTACGCGTGTGGCAGCTGGCTCGCGGCCAACCCGCTCGACCCGTCGGAAGTGAGCAAGGACTACTCGTTCTCGAGTGTCTCGGACCGCAACGAACTCGTGATCCAGGACATCGTCAAGGAGGACTGGCCTCTTATCGGCGAGTTCTGGGACTCGTGCCTCGACGACAGTACCACGCGTGAGACGCTCGGCAGCAAGCCACTCCAGGCGGGCCTCTCCGAGATCTCCAAGGCCAAGACGGTCCGAGATTTGCTTGCTGCCGCTGGCAAGCTCAGCCGCGTCGGTGCCAGCTTCATTACTGGTTTCGACATCGCCGGTGACTACAAGGACGCCAAGTCCAACGTCATGTACGTCGGTGCTGCCGACCCAGTGCTCAACGTTGGCTACCTGCTCGATGACGAGACCATGGAGTTCCTCGACCCACACTACTCTACGTACATCAACACGGTGATGAATCTGTCTGGGTTCAACCCGGCGATGCCAAAGCCAGCGAACCAGGGTGGTGGCCAGGGTGCCACTTCGCAGCCAGCTCCACCTACCGAGTGGGCCAAGACCATTATCGCGATTGAGCGTGCGCTCGCCAAGATCCAGGAAAAGGTCGCGAGTCAGGAAGGTGACGATGCCTACTACCTCCCGACCACGATCGGCGACGCGGCCAAAAAGTACCCAAACTCGATCGGAGCCTACTTTGCGGGCGCCGGTGTGCTTGATAGCTCGCTCACGTCGCTGACCGCGTCGTCCAAGGTCGTGTTCTCGTACTACGACTACTTTGACATGACCGAGGCCTTCCTCACCAAGGCCACGCTCGATGACCTCAAGAGCTACGTGGCGTTCCTCTACGTCAACAACCGTGTGCGCTACCTCAACAAGGAGTTCTACACCGCCTACTTTGACTTCTTCGCCAAGTTGCTCAACGGCCAACAGGTGCAGTCGTCACCGGAGAGCATTTGCTCGTACCGTGTCAAGCAGTACTTCCCGGACCTGATCGGCAAGTACTACTTCATGAAGATGTTCGACAACGAGCGCCAGGAGAACGCCGAGCTGCTGACCAAGCTAATCTCGAACGCCATGGGCGACCACATTGCCAAGCTCGACTGGCTCGACGACGCGACGCGTCTCGAGGCCGCGGGCAAGCTCTCGCAGGTGCTCAGCCTCATCGGCCAGTCCAAGGTCAAGCAGAGCTACCCATACGCGCTTGGTCGTGACACGTATTTCGCCAACATCGACTCGATCCTCACCAGCGACTACGCCAAGAAGATGAAGAAGATTGGCAACCCAGTGAACCGCGACCTGTGGTCCATCTCGCCCGCTGAGGTCAACGCCTACTACTCGCCACTCGAGAACAAGATGGTGTTCCCAGCTGCCATCCTTCAGGAGCCGTTCTTCGACGGCAAGGCCCACGCCGCGCAGAACTTTGGCTCGATCGGTGCCGTGGTCGGCCACGAGCTCACGCACGGTTTCGACACCAGCGGCCGTCGCTTCGATGGCATTGGCAACATGCGCAACTGGTGGACCAACTCGACCATCGCTGCGTTTAACGAGCGTGCCGGTTGTATGATGAACCAGTACGCCTCGTTCAACGTCACGGGTGAGAACAACAAGGTCATTGGCAACGTGGACGGCACGCTGACGATTGGCGAGAACATTGCCGACAATGGCGGCTTTGGTCTGACCTGGGATGCGTTCCACGAGTACGCCAAGACCTCTGCCTACGACGCCAAGGACGTGAAGGAGAACGAGGCCAAGAAGATCCTTTTCCTCTCGTTCGCGCAGACGTGGTGCGGTCTCTCCAAGGACGGAGCGATGCTGCAGCAGATCCAGACGGACCCACACTCACCAGGCCAGTGGCGCGCGAACGGCGTTGCGATGAACAGCATGCACTTTGGCCCAACCTTTGGCTGCAAGGAGGGCACCCCGATGAACCCGAAGAAGAAGTGCGAGATCTGGTAAACTGATACTGAGTAGTAGTACCAGTACAGTAGCGGTGTACGTACCCCACACGGCCGAACGTAGGATACTAGTAGATAGCAGTGGCCAGCCGGAGCTCTCGACTGTCGAGAGTGCGGGGCCAGTGGCTTCCAACACCTAGTGCGATCGTGTCTCACCTAGTTAATGCAAAGTAGCTGATCGACGACAGCTATTACAATACTAGTAGGTCACACTGTCGATACCGGTACGGTATAATAGTGGTACTAGGTCATGTTACATGTACACTCACTTGCCGCGATGGGATCGCATCGATCACGACACTCCAACCTACTAATTCAGTAGATTTGCCAAAGCCTCACCACCATCTGGTTGGTGGCAAAGGCAGACCGGCTGACTGGTGGCAGCAGTTCTGGAAATCCCTCCGATTTATCCGACGGCGGCGGGTGCTTGTGACAAGCCTCGCGCCGCCATTTACCGACAAAAGACTGACGGACGGACGCGCGCGGTCGCTCCTGTTTCGCCACTCGCGTCTGCCGCCGCCGCCGGCCATAGATCAGAACTGCATTCCTCCCCCCCTCCTCCTCCTCCTCCTCCGCCTCGTCGTCGTCCACCCCTCTCGTCTTCGTCCTTCCCCTTCTTGTCCCCCGTCCGCCATGACCAACTGGCAGCCCGACAAAGACCTCGTGCCGGTCGAAGTATCCATCCCCGGTGAGCCGGCGCGCTCGGCGCTGCTCTTTGTATGCCGCTTCCCTGGCTGCGGCCGCCAGTTCCAGCTCAAGGGCAACCTCAAGCGCCACCAGAGCATCCACCGCGACGACAAACAGTTTCGCTGCGTCGTGTGCGGCCGCGAGTTCCTGCGCAAGGCCGACATGGAGGTCCACATGCGCGTGCACACGGGCGAGAAGCCCTACGCGTGCACGCACGCAGGCTGCGACAAGCGCTTTGCACGACGCTCCGATCTGCTCAGCCACGAGCGCACCCACAGCGGCAACAAACCGTTCGAGTGCGAGTTCCCAGGCTGCCACAAACGCTTCGCCAGGCGATTCGACCTCCACAAACACCAGCGCATGCACAGTGACGCGGCCACCACCGTGGTCGCCAAGCCACCGTCCATGAAGCGGCGGCTGGTCGATAAAAAGCCATCCATGCAGGAGCTCCTGACGCAATCCGTGGAGACCACGACGCGCCCGCCCATCTCGCCCACGGACCACGCCGACGGACCCGGCAAGGAGTATCATCTCGAGCTCAAGTGCACCGAAGACCACGTGCATTCCACGCCCGACTGCTTCTCTATGGAAGATTGGGACGCGCTGCTTGGCGAGTCGTCCCCACCAAGCAACTGCTGCCCAGATCATGTGCAGAACGTGATCGACTCGCTCGCCACCTCCCAACTCTCGACTCCTCTTCCTCCTCCTCCACTACCACCGGCATCACCCCCAGTCGCGCACTCTCCCCACCACCACCGCACGTCCTTGCTGCCTGCCTCAGCCACGCGGCTGTCCGCGCTCGCCCACCCGCACAGCCTCTTCGCTGCACAGTGTCCGGTCGCGGCCACCGCCAAGCT
Source organism: Pythium chondricola (assembly GCA_023337575.1). Lineage (NCBI taxonomy): Eukaryota > Oomycota > Peronosporomycetes > Pythiales > Pythiaceae > Pythium > Pythium chondricola. The sequence goes on from JAADXF010000017.1 coordinate 57,339, forward strand.
CCACGACTACGCAGCACACACATCGTGTGGCCACTTGGCCATCCAGCACGGGGACCACCACGACTTTGTGGTCAAGAACCACCTCGTGTGTCTCGACAGCGTCAAGAGCCTCTCGGGCGACTGCGGCGGTGGCGAGTGCGTGCCGCCCAAGCAAGCCACGCACACCACCGCCACCCACACCCATGCGGCTGCCCACGCTTCGCAGGACCCACACCGCCCAGGCTGCGGCCACCTCGCCGTGCGCCACCGCGACCACATCGATTATGTCGTCGAGGACAACCTCTTTTGCCAACACGCCGGCACGCTGCTCGACGACGCCGACCACATTGAACTGCTGGACGATGACTTTTGGGACTTTTACGGCGCCGTCGGCTCGTTCAAGACCGACTAAATGGCACGACTCCACCCAGTACTACTGTAGTACTGTATTGTTTTTTTATTCGTCTCCTCTCGCTCCTACTAGTATTAAAACCCGACAGCCTGCGCTCTACAATGGATACTACCTAGGACTCCCATCAGGAAGCTTCGACGCGCGTGCGCCAGCCCGCAGGGAACCCACGCGAGCCGTCCGGGCCGCGCGCCATGCGAGACTTGACCACCGCGGCCGCGCCCGTCTGGCGCATCGCCTGAAGCAGCGTCGAGTTGACCGACCGCGACTCGGGACGCGCCACCGACGTCGACGCCTTCGGTCCACCCGACGCCAGCCGTAGTACGCTCGTGGCCACGAATGGAGAGGACGGCTCCGTCACTGCCTGAATCTCTGCGGCCTCCGTCACTGCCTGGATCTCTGCTGCCTCCGTCTCTGCTTCCACTGGGGCGCCCTGCTCCTCCTCCTTCTTACTCTTCTTACCAACCTTCTTGTCCTTCTTCGGCCCGGCGGGTGGTGGTCGCTTGACGATCGCAAACTCGACGCGGTCCCCCACACTCAACACGTCGCCACGCAGAACCTGGCGCGCAGTGTACGCCACCTCGCTTGGCTCTGCGTCTTCCGCTTCGCCGTCCACTCGGATCACGCCGCCCTCGGCACTCTCGCGGACCACGACGCCCTGCCGCGCGTGCGACTTGACCAGCTTGAGCTGCGTGGCTCGCCAGCCACCGCCTTGATTGCGGCTCGAGACCTGCGGCACGAACGCCACCTCGTCACCCTCACGTACCACCACCGACAGATCCGCCACGTCGTGCACGTGGTACGTGACTGTCTTTGGTAGCGTCTTGGTCGTCTTGGCCGTGTCGTCCACACCGGTGGCTGCTTTCTCCTCCTCCTCCTTCACGGCTCCCCCGTCGACCTTAGTGGCGTCCTCCACCACCACCACCTCCTCCTCCTCCTCCTCCTCGTTCTCGTCCTCGTCATCGGCCGCAGACGCGCCTGCTGCACCACTCTCCTCTCCCTGCATCGCCACCGCCACCGCCACGTCCGCTGCGACCACAAGGATCCGCCCCGCCGAGCTGAGTGGCTTGCTCTTGTCTCCTTGTGACTTACCCTTGCGGAACCGCTGCAAGATACTCGCGCGCTGCACCACGCCGCGCACTTCGACCACGGCCACACGCTTGATTGTGCCCGCTGGCACCACGCGCACGCCTACCGCACGCGTGCGCTTGGTCTTGTCGTCCACCTTGAGGCGGTACTGCACCTCCGCGCCCTCCGCCAGCTCCTCCACGGGCGTCTCCAGCTCTTTGACGTGGAAAAATACATTCTCCGCACTGCCATTGACTGGTTGAATGAAGCCGAACCCTGCCTCTGTCTTGACCGCCACCACGAATCCCTCCGCAGTCGGCTCGGCGGTGTTCTTGTCCGCAAGCTGCTTGGGGGGCGCCGCTGCGACCAGCACCACGTGCTTGGCGACCAGCTCCTTGCTCCGCTTGGTCAGTGCCAGGGTCAATGCCACGCGGTCGCCGGCACGTGGGTTGTACCGTACGTCCGCCACGTCTTCGCTTGAAAACTCGGCGTCCGCCGTCAAGGGGATCGCAGACGACGACGCTGTAGCCGCCACCTTCTGGGCCGCCGTCACGATCAGCCGGCGGTCTGTGCCGTTGCCCTCACTCGCGTGGCTCACGCCCAGCGCATCACAGTAGGCGTGCAACGCCGCACGCTCGTGCTTGGACAGCGTGGACGGGAATTCGACTTGCAACTTGGTCTTTTCCTCCTCCGCCTTGTCTTCCTTCTCCTCCTTTGTCTCCTCTACCTCGTCCTGACCAAGAAAGACGTCATCGATCTGGCGCTTGAGCTCGGGGAACCACGTCACCAATGGCTGTGGCAGCGTGACACGTACACGCCCCACCGTTGGCTTGCCCGGCCGCGCGTGGCCACTCTTGTGGGCCGCGGCCTTGCGTGCCGGCAGCGTCAGAACCTCGCCCTCGACATCCGTCGCCACGACCGACTCCCACTGGGCCGACCCGGGTGGCAGCAGCTCCACGCGAACCGCTCGCACACTCGCTTGACGACCACCGTCCTTGGCACGTGACGACCCGGCAGAGGCACCAGCGTCCACCACGTCGAACGCCACCTCGGCACCGGCGCGCAGTGCGTGGCTCGACACGATCATCACGTCCGCCAGCTTAAAGTACGCGTCTTCTTTGCGGTCCGCGCACTTGATGAACCCGTAGTCATCGCGTAGGGTTGAGACCATGCCTGTCGCGCGGTTGGCTGGGTTCAGCTTGACCACGCGCACGTTCACGGCCTTGACAGATCGGCTTCGTTTGTCGAGAACGCGGTCGAATTGGACGACGTCACCCACCGCGGGCACGTACGCCATGTCCGTGGCATCGGCCAGACGGAACGCCAGTCCACCGACCGTCTTTTTCTTCTTGAGCAGCTTGCGCTTGCCTGGCTCTGCCACTGGTGGTGCTTGCTGCTCGTGTGTCTCATCCCCTGGTGTCTTTGCCGCTGCTGCTGGCGTGATCATGCCGACCACCTCGGACCCATAGCGTGGCTCCTTGGGCACTTTGCCCACCACGCCTTCCGCGTCTGCTTGCTGGAGCTCCTCGAACGAGACGGTGCCAGTCGGCAGCTTTACGACGCGGAGAGCGGTCAGCTTTGCCTCACTGTCTGCGTACACATAGAAGGAGACCTCGTCGCCCTCACGAACCTGGAGCTTGGTTTTGGCCTTGGTGCCTTCGCTCTCTTCGCTCTCCCGCAGTTCATGGAATGGAAAGTACACGTCCTCGGTGCGGTCGCAGCAGCGGATGAACGCCCCGCCACCCTTGACGCGGTTCACGACGCCTTGCTCGCGCTCGAGCGTCGCCAGCTTGGCCTCCATCTCCTTCTCGAGCTTGGCACGTGCCGATTCAACCACTCGAAGTGCCACCGCGCGGCGCTGGCCAGTCTTGCGGTGCGTCGCCACACGGAACCGCACGGTATCCCCCAAGTGCGGGAACTCGAGTCGCTTGGGCGTTGCGTCCTCGCTGGCGGCGTCCGCCACCGCCACACTCTCTGCGGTGAAGCGCACGAGGGTGCGACGTGTGACAGAAGACGACTCCGTCGCGTCACGATCTGAAGACACAGGCTGCACCTCGACGAGTCCGTGCGGGTCATCGCGTGACGAGGTGTGGTTGTACCCGCCGTGGTGGTGGTGGCCGCTCTTGGGGATGCCCTTGGTGACCACGCCGTCCAGGAGCTCCTCGGCCACCTCCTCCCACACGATGGAACCCTTGGGCAGTCGTACCATCTGCACGGCAATGTCCTTGCCAGCGCGGTGGTTGTTCTTGACCTTGAACTCGACCTCGTCCTGCATCTCGATATCCACGGGCGCCTCCGACAAGTGGAAAAACAGATCACCGTCGCGGTCCGCGCAGCTCACAAAGCCAAAGCTGTCCTTGATGGCGACCACCACGCCACGCTCCATTGGCATGGGCGGTGGCTCGTAGCGACGCGAGTCGCGTCCCCCTTGAGAATCGCGGTCGCGTCCACCGTGGTAGTCACGGTCGCGTCCTCCTTGAGAATCGCGGTCACGGCCATAGTCTCGGTCCCGTGCGCCATAGTCGCGGTCGCGGGCGTAGCCACGCGCTGGTGGTTGGTCGACTTCTTCTTGCTGTTGCTGGCGGAAGCGCTCCCACCGGTTGGCTACAGGTGCGGGCGCCGACTCGGCACGTGCTGCACTCCGCTGAGGGGATGGCGTCCGCTGGACGGGCTGCGACGGTGCGGCCGGTCGCGGCGGTACCTGTGTAGTCACTCCAATATCCACCACGTCGTCCTCGTCGTCAGCGGCCCAGTCGCCGGCCTTGGAGGGACGGAACATGATGACGCTCCTTTGTCTTGGGGGATCCGCGTTCAATGAATGTCCCCAGAGATCCACTCAAAAACATCAAACGATGGGCCAACCCCAAATGGTGTGGACCACGTCACACACGCAATGGTACCGTAGATGTGGTACAATACAGACGCCCACGGTCATTCCAATTGCCTGGACCATCACTCCTTTTCGAAACCCAACGGGAAGGCAGGAAGTGCAACGAGCGCAGGTGCGAAGTCCCCATCCATCGACGGTCCGCGTCACTTCTTCTTCGCCAAGCTCGCCTCCCCCGCGCCGACTTCTCTTGGCAGTACGTGCACGACAGAATGAAGCGCTTCTTTTCCTCGATGGCATCCACGCTGCTGCTGTTGCCGCTGCTCGCGGTGATCGCCACGAATGCCAAAGTGCTCAAGATTCCGTTGCACATGAAGCCGCGCGAACGCGCCACCACGGACCTATGGGCCTTCCACCGCTCGTCCAACGCCTCAGGCCGCTTCCAGATGGACGCCGTGGTCCAGTGGAACGCGTTGCGTGCCACGCAGAGCCAGAGCAGGCTGTCAATCCACGGCGAGTCGCCTGCAGTCGTGCCCCTCGTCAACTTTATGGAGTTCCAGTTCTACGGCCCGATCTCGATCGGTAGCCCACCGAAGGAGGTGCTCGTGTGCTTTGATACGGGCTCGTCGGATCTCTGGGTGCCTGGCAACAGCTGCGAGCAGTGTGCCGGCACTGACCGCTTCGACCGCCGTACGTCTTCCACATTTCGCGACCAGAAGAATAGCAAGTTTACAGTCGAGTATGGCAGCGGCGCGGTGGCAGGCAACTTCGGTCTGGACCGCGTCGTGCTCGCGGATTACGAAGTGATGAACGCGACGGTCGGTGTCGTCACGACGGAGGAGGAATCCATGGCCAAGATGAAAGCAGACGGCCTGCTGGGCCTCGCGTTCGATGGCCTCGCCTCGATCTCCCGCCCTCCGCTCTTCTTCGCGTTGTTGCAGCAGCACAAGGACGTTGCGCCCGTGTTCGCGTTCTACCTGAGCCCCGAACCCAATACTGCCGGATCCCAGCTCCACATTGGTGGCTACGACGAAGAGTACATGAAGTCGATCAACGCCGAGTGGCAGTACACGAACGTCCTCCGACAGTACGGACTGTGGACATTCTGGAATGTGGAGATGCACTCGGTTCTTGTCGGGTCAAGCGACGCCGAGATATGTCCAGACGGATGCGTGGGGTTTGTTGATTCTGGGACGTCGCTGATCGGCATTCCAAGCGATGTGTACCTGGACTTCCTGTACGCCACGTCCGAATATGCCAACGCGGCGGGATGCTACTGCGGCTTCACGCAGTACGGTTTCCAGTGCTTCTTGTGCAAGCCAAGTAATTTCCCTCCGCTTCGGATTGGCCTTGGCAAGAGTCACTACTACGTTCTGGAGGGTGAAGACTACACGCTCTGTGTCGGGCTCACATGCATTATGCTCGTGCAGCCCAGCGGCCAAGATATGTGGGTTCTTGGTGACGTGTTCATGAAGAAATTCTACTCGCTGTACGACGTCAAGGAGAAGAAGATCGCATTCGCCTGCTCCAACGACTCGCCGCTGTGTGGCAAAGAGTCGGAAGACTCGAGCGCTGCATGGGCCGGACGTGGCAATGTCTACGGTGCCGACACACGACTTGATCTGTACGACACTGACTCTGACTCGGTGTTGGTGCTGTTCGTCTCGGGGCTTTCACTCGTCGGATGCGTTTTCATCATCGGGTCATTCTTGTACTACCCGCAGCTGCGGGAGACCCCGGCACTGTCGCTGCTTTCGACGCTTGCTACGGCACACTTCGCCTACTACCTCCAGATCTGGGCGGCTGGTCTTGGCGGTCCTGTGCGCGACCCCAGCTCGTCTTCTTGTCTCCTCTTGACCACAGTCCAGCAGTTCGCGGGTGCTTTGATCCTCGTGACAAGTGCTCATCTTGCAGTCGAGCTCCTTCGTGCGGCAAGGGCATTCCGATCAAGTCACGCGGACTACTCGAAGACCTACTCGTTCCTTGCGTGGTCGTTCACGCTCGCTGCTACGATCCTCGCTGCGTTGACTGGTGTGATTGGCTTCGTGCCCCCTGGTGGCCTTGGCCCATGCCGCTTTTGCTACGCTCGTGGCCACAGCCCCGAGTGGGCGAAATTGCTGCTGTTTTACTTTCCTGCCACGATCACGCTTCTTCTCGCCGGCATTGGTGTCCACCTCACGCTGCGTACGCGTCAAGAGCGCGCCTCGCTTGGTTTCCAGAGCGAAACCGATCGCCGCACGACCCAGCTACTTCTTGCTGTCAACATCTCCACGCTGATCACGTTCGCGCTGCCAACGTTGTTGGGCTTTTTGACGACCTTTCACGTCATGGAGGCCTCCTCCGGTGTCGTGTACGCCAGCGAGCTTTGCTTCTACGCACAAGGTCTGCTCAACTGTGCGGCGTGGGTGTTGAGTCCGACCCTTCGTGAGGCTCACTTCCACCGCGGGGAAGCCGCTCGTCCACGCGAGACCGAGCGACTCGTGGCCAGACCTTAGTGCAAGCATCTGAATTGCGCATGCCAGGTAATACATGAATACTATTGCGCCCTCTTCTTACTCGTATCATTGCCGCCTCCAGCTAGGACGACACCATCTCCTCCTCTCACGTACACGGTCAAGAACTTTTCGAGCCGGCTCTCGAGCGAACTGTACGGGTCTGGGAACTTGTAGCACGCGACGACGACCATGGCTTCTTGGAACTCGTCGAACGTGATCTCCTCGCTGCCCACGTCCACGACCGGGCCCGTCTCCTTCGTGGCCGTGCGTGCCACACACTGCACAACCGCCAGTACCTTCTCGCTGTTGAAGGTCATGTCCAGCACGTTGCGGTCCAACAAGCACTGGCTGAATGTAAACGCGGTCATGTGAGGTCGGCGGCGTCCACCTGCGGCGGTGCTGGAAGATGCGGACGCCCCCGCGCCCGAGAACTTGCCACCCTCGACGGCGTAGTCGTTGTAGAGGTCGCGCAGCGCGTCCGTGAACTTGAGCAGCAGCCGACGGATCTTGGTGTCCTCGAGTTGCTGCTGGAAGAGATCGGCGTCTGCGCGGAAGGCAAACGGCAGCAGGCTGTTGTCCACCAGCAGGCAGAATGCTTCGGACAGCGTCACGCGGTGGTGTCTACAGTGCGTGCTCCGTCAGCTATCCAGTCGCCAGTGAGGTACACACACCAAGATACTTACTCGCCCGAGTACTTGCGTCTCGCGACACGCACGAGCGCCTCGACAAACTCGCCTGGCGAGAGACTGCGCTGTGGATTCACATATCGCAACATGGGTTCAGAAACGTGCGAATCCGCACGCCACAAGCCAGCCACACACCTGCTGCTGGCTCTTGGTGTCCACCACCTTCTTCATGATGCCCTGCACGTCGCCGGCGGCCAAGTACATGCCGTCCAAGACACGACACTCGGTCAGCAGCTCCGTCAGCTCGCCCACACTCATCTGCGTGTTGCTTGGGTCGCTCCGCGTCGCGTAGCCGCGGTAGATGCGCGCGAGGTCGCAGTACACCGAACCCAAGTACGTCTGCAGCAGCTTGCTCTCCCACGCCGCGTCCTCAAACGGCAGCTCGATGTCGGCCAGTCGCTGCCGGGGCGGTGCCCGCGCGAACGCCTCGTTCGCATCCACGGTGGCCTCGAGCTTGGTCAGCACACCGGCTTTGCCACGGGCCAGCCGGGCGTACGACACGAAGCACTTGCGCAACACCACGCGCGTGCTGCGCCACCAGAGTGAGTGGCCTTCGCGGGTCTTGGCGTCCTCGGCGTCCAGCTTCTTCTTGAACTCGAGCGTCTGCGCGAGCGCGAGTTTGAGCCGTGGCACCTCCTCGTCGGGGACCACCGCTGTAGGAGGCGTGTCCATCGCACTGGTGGCGCTGGCGCTGACCATGGTACTCCCCCCCCCTCCAATACCACCTCCAGCTCCTCCACCACCACCACTCCCTCCCGCTCCAAGTTCGCGCCACTTGGCCTTGAGCGATGCAAGCTGGCCCTTGAGGTCATTAGCCAGCGCGAACTGCGCCTCCTCGGCCCACGGCGCCGCCGTGCAAAAGAGATAACTGAGCACAGCAAAGTTGAGCTCGGGGTCGCCCGCGACCACGTCCTTGGCGTCCAGCAGCCCCACAGGCAGCCACAATGCTTGCCCGAGCGTGCGGATCGTGAGCTCGAGCCGCCGCGGCGCTGACTCCTCTCGACGCACGTGGTCCGTGAACCGCTCGAGCGCGATCTCGGTCAGCTCCTCCCCGTTCTCACGCAGCACGGACGCCGCCTCGAGCTTACTGGTCACCGCCTGCGCCTGGCCTTGGCCCTGGCCCTGGCGTCGTGGCCGCTGGCGGCTCATACCAACGTAGAGCGTTCTGGCCAGCAGCGTGAGTGCGCGACCATCGCTGAGGCTGGTGGCAAAATTGGCCACGCGTGGGGCCGCCGCACTCGTGCCCAGTAGCCACTCGGGTGCTCGCTGCACCATCGCGTTGGTCCACTGCAGCAGGATGCGGTCGGCTCGGTCCACAGGTGCGTCGAAGGAGTGGCCCACGTCACTACCGAGTGCCACGAGCGGGTTGAAGAGACTCGGGTGCTCGGGTTTGTCCAGCAGCGCCACGAGGTCCTTGGACAGGATGCCATTCAAGTTCTGACGGCCGTCACTCGTGGCCAGTGCCTCGAGCGGCGCGTCACACGACTGCAGCAGCGCCGCACCGAGCTGCAGCACCATCCGCTTGGCGTCTGCGTGCTCGGCTCGTAGACGAGCGAGCTCCTGTGGATCAATCGCCTGTGCCTCGAGCTGCTCTACGCGGTGGCGTGCGTCCATCAGGTCCCGTCGCAGTGCTACCAGCTCGCTGTTGCGAACCTGGAGGCTGCGCTGGAGTGTGTCGATCTGTGCGGCCAGTCGCTGCCTCTCGTCGTCCTGCATCGCGCGCTGGACGCTGGCGGCGGCTGTGGTGGCGTGGAGCTCGCCGTGGAGGGAGGCTAGCTCCTGGGTCTTGGCCTGCACGAGCTGGCGCTCCTGCTGGGCCAGCAGCATGGCGCCGAGCACGCGACGCGCGCGGAGGAAGCCCACCCACGCGTGCCAGGCTCGTAGCAGCCTGCGCTCGGCCAGGCGGCGCACGGCGAGCACGCGGCGGCGGCGCATGAGCGCGGTCTCGCGGCGCCATGTGCCGAAGATCCACGTGAGCACGACGTGGCGCATGGTGGTGAAGCCTCGCGCGGTGGCGCGTGCGAAGAGCACCTCGACCGACCGAGCGAGCTGGCGCTTGTACGCGGCGCTGTCACGACGCTTGAGCTCGCCGACGCACGAGAGGCAGAGCTCGGCGTACGCGCCGCAGCCGGCACACCGCTGCGTGTGGGTAGTGGGGGTCGTGACGAGCGGAGTAGGAGCGGAGAGCGGAGCGGAGAGGACGGCGCGGTCTCGTGGAGAGGACGCGTGCGCCGAGACGAGTGCATGGACGACCGCGGAAGAGGAGGAAGAAAGCGGGATTGTGATGGCGGTGGCGGGGCGTGCCTTACGAACGAGAGCGGAGGATGGTGAGCGGAGGAGCTGCACGGCGGAACCAGCGTGGACGAACGCAGTGGAGGGCCGAGAGGTGTGCACGGGGGACAGCGGCGTGCGCGAGGAGAAGGAGGGGTTCATGGTGGTGGCGCAGCTCAACCACCGCGACAGTTATCCAAGTGGACGGTACCGGTATCATGGAGTTCCGTATATTTAGAGTCATGGACAAGTGACGGGTGGGTGGATAGGATGCAAGCCTGTATTGGAGAGTAGAAATGATTGATGTCGCTATCAACACAGCTTCACCCCAGTGGCTGCTGCAGCGCCGCGAGCTTCTGGATGGCCTCGAGCACGACGTTGACGTGGTTGGAGATCTCGTGGGCCTTGTTCTGCCACCGCTGGCGTTTCCTATTGTAGACACAGTGTATTGTTGACTCAGCAATCAATCCATAGAGATTCGAGCAAGCAAGGGGGGGAGACGCACTCGCTGAGGTGCTGGAGGTGCTGCGTGACGAAGCGCTGGGCCTCGCGCATGGTCATTTCGGCGTGAAAATTGAGTCCGATGTCCACCGTGATCATCGTCGGGTCTGGAATCTTGGCGCGCACGTGGAAGCGCTGGCCGAGATCCATCAGAGTGTGGATCGGCGGTGGCGGAGATGAAGAGGATGAGGACGAGCGGAGCTGCTCGTCGACGAACGCGAGGAGCTCCTCGTACTCGCGGATCTCTGTCGTCAGTGCATCGCGCTGCGCGATACTCGCCTGAAGCTGCGGCTTGAGAACCTCCTCCACAAATACTCCGTACTTTTGTATCGCCTCGCCAGCGCCATCGTCGTGCGCAGAGAAAGCCTTTGCTGTTGTGGTGCTCATTGTCACGATGACCTCGATCCTTCGCCAGCGAAAACTTGTCGATAGTCACTCAAGTGAGGTTTCTCAATCGCGCCCTATGACAAATGGACGCGACCCGATCTAAACATGGCTACACTTTTCAAGAGCTCACTTCACGCGCAGCCACGATGCGAGCAACGCAGGCCGAAGACGACGCGCATCGCCTACTGCAACTCGTACGAGCACAGACCAAGAAGACCAAGACGCACAGCAATGCGTGCACAAGGAACAGGACAAACGAGACCCGCGAGGCGAGCTCGCCGTCGCGTCATCGACACGAGCACCTCGCTCCAAAGTCTCCTCAATCGCGCAAACTCGCCAAGACCAAGGCACTGATGGCTGTGTATGGACTACGTCACACACCAGCACAGCCGAATCAACCAAAAGATGATACGAAGAGTGAAGAATTGAGTGAAGAGAAGCGATGCGAGCTTCTTAAGGCGCGCCGATCGGTCTACCACAACCATTTCTCGGGCTTGCAGGCAACCTACGGCTTGACCGGCCGTCCAAAACTCGACTCACTCATCGATGCTGCCGTCGAGGCAAAGCACACGAGCAGCAAGCATTGTGCGATGGCTATAGGTGCTGCAGTACTGACGTCGGCGAATCGTATCTACGCCTCTTGTCGGCTGGACAATGCCCACGACGGCCGCTTCGATGTGTGTGCCGAGCGTGCAGTACTGCACAAAGTCGTCGAGCACCAGAGCCGCACGCACACGATTGAAGTGGTGGAAGCGATGGTCATCAGCAGCGACCAGCGTGGACTACTGCCCGTGCCGTGTGGGTCCTGTCGCGAGTACCTTGCCGAGTTTGGTGACTTCCCTATCTTCCTGCTCAATGCTGAGCATGACTCGCAGGAAACCCGATCTTTTGAGCTGTTCCCCATGGCTAGACATTCTACATACACTGCAATGGCATCAACGCCTTGCGGCACGACAGCAACCAAGGTGAAGGCGCCACTATCCACAGCACCGAGTAATCATCGACGCCCAGACGATGTACGCGATTGGACGAGTGACCACGTCGCCCAGTGGTTGCAAGACACAGTGGAGCTCCCACAATACACCGATGTATTCGAAGAAAAACAAGTGGACGGCGCGACGCTGCTCCACTTAGCTGACGCTGATCTCCAGTTGCTGCTGGGGATCGTACATCCGCTCCACCGGCGGCGGTTGCTAGTCCACCTAGACCGTCTGAAGGACCGTGCACTGCTTACTCACGGCGTACTAGACTTTGGGCAGCTCCAGGACTACCTCGCTGTGCTTGACCGTGATCGACTGGAGGTGGTGGCACAGCTCAAGGCCACATTCGATCGTCTCGATGCGAATCGTGACGGGCTCTTGGACTTTGCCCAAGTCAAGAATGCACTGCGTGGCCTCGGACTCGACGTCGGTGGTAGCTCCTCCTCCTCCTCCTCCTCTCCCTCCTCTGCTACAGCAGCGGAGGAGCTACTGCGGACGATGGCCGCTGATGGAAGCGTGTCCTTCGCTGACTTTTGCCGCGTCTTCTCCCAATTGGCGCAGCTGCCGGTGGGTGAAGTGCATGACGCCAACGCCAACGCGGTACCGTCGGTGGACCTTGTGGCTCTGCGCACTACGTTTGACCGAGCGGACGTCAACCACAGTGGCTCTGTGGACGAGCAAGAGTTGGTGGAGCTACTGCGCTCGCTCGGTCGCGACCAGTGCGAGCAGCGAGCACGCGAGTGGTTCGCGCATGCGGACATTGACGGTGACGGACGGCTCTCGTTTGCCGAGTTCTTTCTGCGGTACGCGCAGCTCACGGGTGTAGATCTCGACACGATCAGCGCGCGATTTGTCGGTGAAGGCAAGCCGGCGTTGGCGCAGCGGCAGTCGGTGAAGAAGCTCGAGTCGGCACTACACCAGCTCTTTCCAAACGCCGACGCAGCGGACGTCAGGGCCTGGTGTCAACGCACGCCGTGGACCGAGGCGACGCAAACAGGGATCGGCAGCAACAAGACGCTATCGTTCGCCGAGTTTGCGCTGGCCTGTGTCATGTATGGGAACGCGCTGCAGGAGCGAGTGACGCGACTGAAGAAGATGCAGCAGGCACTCCATGGAGACGCGCTGTGCCACCACAGTCGAGTGGTGCACTTGCAGCAGAGTGGCCACGTGCGGTTGAGTCGGCCCGGTGGGAGAGAAGAGGGAGAGGATCCACCAAAGAGGGGGAGGTGGAAGAGAGAAGATAAAGGTGGTGACCAAGAGGACGATGAGAGGAGGGACGATGAAGAGCGTCGTGTGCGGCGGACATTCCTTCAATTCGCCAAGGCGCCAGAGCAAAGTGCCAGCAAGAGGAGGCGAGGAGGGGAGGAGGCGGACGCCAAGCAGCAGTCGTCTTCTTCCGAAGAGGAAGAGGATGAGAGAACTCGATGTGTGAACGCATCGGAGGCAGCGCAGGCGTTGCTGGAGTTGGGGTTGGCGTGTGGACGCGACACGCTGCTCCGCTTCCTGGACCGTGAGGGTGTGGGGCTGCGGCGGTCGTTGGACTGGCGTGGGTTCTATCGCGTGTACCAGCGTCTGCGCGTGCTGCGGTCAATGCCCGTTGGTCCAAAGGCGACTAGGGCGTTGGAGGAGCTCTGGGAGGTGGTCACGGATTCGAAGCGGAGCGGACAGAGAACGAGGAGCAAACCAGAGGCAAAGGAGGAGGAGGGGGAAAAGGTCGGGAGCCACGCGAAACGTCGCGATTACGATGCGTATCTCAAGGAACGACACCGACAGAGGATGAAGAAGGACGGTAGTGAGGTCATCGTGCGTGGCCGTCGGCGATCTGCCGAGCTGGAGCGAGCCAGAGCCAAGCGCTACCACAACCGCCACAGCGACAGTGACGCCACGAGCACCGCAAGTGACACCGACTCGCAGAGTAGTGGAGAGAGTGCTGGTGGCAGTAGTAGCGATAGGGACACCGACGGTCAGCGTCAGCGTCAGCGTCGGCGTCGGCGTCGGCGTCGACAGCGACTAGGCTGCTTTCGCGGGTTCGAGGTGGGGGACCGGGTAGTGACTAAGGCGGAGGGTCCGGGCACGCTCGTGCAGCTCCACCGCGCGTACTTTGTGGCGGACGTGCACTTTGATAACGGCCGCAAGGCTCGCAACGTGGCGCTGAGTGAACTGCGGCGACTGCGGAGGGGAGAGGAGGCCGTGCTCCGCTCCAGCGAGCGGGCGAAGCGGGCGGAGCTGGCGGAAGGCGTGGCGGTGCGCGTGGCCCACAAGGGGACCAAGACGGCGACGCGGCGCGGCGTGGTGCTGCGGTGCCGCACGGACGGCACGTACGACGTGGTCGCGAACGAGTGCGGGGAGCAGGAACTGCTGGCGCGTGTGCCACTGGCGCAGCTCGCGGTGGAGCGGCGGCCCGTGGTGTACAGGAAGGACCAGCGCGTGACACTCAAGCGGAGGCACGAGTATGCTCGTGGTCGAGTGGTGCTGTGCCGCACGAACGGTTCCTATGACGTGCGGTTGGTGAGAGGAGGGGAGGTGGTCACGCGCGTGGCGTGGGAGCTGCTTGCACCAGATGAAGGGCAGGACCCAGACGACGACGAGGAGGAGGAGGAGGAGGAGAAAGAGGAGAAAGAGGAGGAGAGGAGGGGACGGCGTGACAAGCGCAAGCAGGAGGAAGACGACGAGGACGACAGAGCGAGGAGAAGCAAGAAGAACGAGGCGTACTCGGAGGAGGACCACGCCACGGCCAGGTTCCGCGAGGGCCAGCGCGTGGAGGCGCGATTCCAGGGTGGTGCTGCATTCTACCGCGGTCGCGTGACGCGCGTCTATCGCGACGGCGCGTGCGACATTGCGTACGATGATGGGGACGCGGAGACGCGTGTGCCTGCGTCGCGGGTGCGATCGGTGGAGAAGCGGGCGGATGCGTACGAGGACGATGGGTTTGAGAGTGATTGAATCGAGGATGGACATAATAAATGAATGGAGGGATGGATGGATTCACGGATGGATGGTTTGTATTACATGACGGCGCGGTAGGTGACGTAGCGGCCGGCGGTCTCACTCGGCCGAATGATCTTGACGACCTGGCCACGGGTCATGCCGTAGTATCGCGCGATCGGGTCCGAGACCTGCATGCGCGGCAGCTGCGAGTCTTTGATACGGTAGCGCTTGAGCAGCGCGGCCTTTTCCTCGCGGCCGAGCACGCGGTGCACGGGCACGAGCGTGTGCTCGGTGATGTCGACCAGCAGCTCGGTCTCTTTAAAGTGCTCGATCTTGTAGCGCGGCGCCATCTCGGTCAGCGCCTGGCGCGCGAACGGCGTGATGCCCTCCTGCACCACGAGAATCGCCTTGGTCACGTTCTCGTCTTTCATGCGGTTGCAGTAGTTGCGGATGGGCTTGACGCCAACTTTGGTGTCCTCGGGGAAAAACACAAACAGGTTGTCACTCGGGTCGTCGATCTTCTCTACGAGAATGGTCATCATCTCGCGGGTCGGGTTCTCGCCAAAGTGGCCCTGGAACGACTCGGGCGTCATCACCAACTCGTTCTCGCTCACAATGTAGCCACTGCACCATCATATCCCACCCCCCAAAAAACATATCGTCAGCTGACACGGCGGGGTCGAGGATTCAGTGCCACACGCACCGGTTGTGGAGCATCTTGACGACGGTCTTGCGCACGCGGTAGAGGCGCGAGGCTTCTGGCGTGAGACCCGACATACTATGATAGCGCGTGTATTCGCGGACGGAGGAGGAGGCGCAGAGTGGGCTTGCCGCGACGCTGTGTCGCTTCCGTTGTCGAGGTTGGTGCTGGTTTGTTGGGGAAGGGATATTCCAACCAACCAATGGAGCAGTTGTTCCGAATGTCCCTACTTTTGGCGTCTTTGATTAGGGATGCGCGTCTCAAATCTCAAAATTTGGGAAAAAGGAACTCTCCTTTATCCATAAATCTGCCTAGTGCGTATTAATACCAGGCCCGTTGACATAGCTGATCGTGACGTGGACAAACGCTGTGGCGTCTGGAGCCTTGGCGACGCCACTTGTGACCAGTGGTATGTGGTCGGTGACCACCTTCTCACGCATCCGCAGCGTTGGCAGTCGATCTTCACACGAGATCACAAGTGTGTCGCTCACAGGCAGAGCATACTCGAGTCGAGCTGACTCGACTAGCTCCCTCATGGAAATCACCTCACCATTCTTCCACTTGGTAACAAGAGGACGCTGCTGGCCATCTTCGGTCTCGGACAACTTGGTAGTGTGAACCGTCCAGGGCCCAAACGTGTAAGTCTGGCCCAGTTCCACCACTGTCCCTTGGTGGAAGTCGAGCTGCTTTGGGAAGAAACGGTCGCGGAAGATCACCAGTCGACGCTGGGCTGTCAGGAACGAGCGATTGCCCTTCTTGAGCGTAATCCACTGGTCTCCTGTCTCGTCGCCGCGGTGCCGTGCCAGCTTCATGATCAGTTCACGGATCGGGCGCTCGCGCACCATCGCGTTGCCCATGTACGAGTGGCAGATCGTGCGTAGTATCTCCTTCCACACAAAGAACGGCTGGTTCAAGAGCAGGTTACAGTCGAGCCACACCGCGGCGTCGCTCGAGCCGACGCTGGCGAGAATCGGTGCGAGGATATTGTCGTTGATCAGCTCACCGCACTGGGTCGACTCTGCACCGAGGTTGGATAGGTTATTCAGGAAACCGTCACCGTACATGTCACGCAGCAGCGGCACGAGGTGGTTGCGTAGCTTGCCGCGCGTGCTCCACTTGGGTGTGGTGTCTTTGAAGTACGGGATGCCGTAGCGGTGCGCGAACTCGAAGATCACGTCCTTATCGAACGCGAGCAGTGGTCGCCAGATGCGTACACCGTTCACGACGCTGGATTCGCTCATGCCGTTCAAGTTGAGTAGACTGAGACCCTTCATCATATTGGAGATGACGTTCTCCTGGACGTCACCACGGTGGTGGCCGAAGCACATACCTGGTGCGCCATACTGGTCCATGACTTGGGCATACGTCGAGTAGCGGATTTCGCGGGAGATGCGCTCGTAGTCGTCGCGCTTCGTGGTCGCACGCTTGATCTCATCGATGCATCGCACGTGGAAGATGATGTCGTACCGCTCGCACCAGCGTCGCACGTAGTCACATTCGACGGCACTCTCCTCTCGGTTACCGTAGTCGAGATGCACTGCGACGATCTGGAGGTTGTTGTGGAAGCTCCTGAGTTTGTGAAGCAGGTAAGCCACCACCATGGAATCAACGCCACCAGACAGCGACACGGTCAGATGCGAGTATGCCTTGGCGTCTTTCGCGAGCAGGTACTCATGCATCGCCTTGTACAGTCGGTGCTTGGGCATGTCGGACTCGTCCGTGACCACGAGTTGGCGCTCGAGGATATCGTTATCGCTTTGCACGGTGACATCGCCACGAAGATGGGCGAGTCGGTTCTGAGTGGTCTTGCGGAACTTTTCCAAGAGCTCCACGTGGTCGTCAAGCGCGTGCTGGCGCTGCTCGACAGTCGCCAGCAATGCATGGAGACTCTCTGCAGTCGGTGTATGGCGGATGGGCATCATGACGAAGACGAACTGAGGGATCGGCAGCGCGAGGTGCCACTGGTTGGCGATCAGCTCGCGCGTGAGTGCGAGGGCCTTGACGTCGTTGCGCTCCACGAGGTCGCGCTGGTGACGGTAGACATGGCGGGAGAACTGATCAAGCACGAGGATAAGCACGACAAGGCCATCGCGCGTGGATTTCCAGCTATAAAGCTCGTCGCGCTCGGCTGCATGGAGCAAGTTGCCGAAAGTGGAGGTGATGATCTGGTCCATTTGCTGCTGTTTCTCGGAACAGTCAGGTGGAAACCACTTGGAGCGGTACAGTTCAGATTGCTCCCCATCGAACCAGAAGGAGAGCACGTCATGGGGCACGACATCGACCGTGTTCACGCCGCCATTCTGCGCCGCTGCCTCCACCATTTTGCGATCGTCACTTGGGTTGGTGACCATCAACTCCCACAGGGACAATCACTCCTCGCACTGCAACTTATGTGGACCACAATAAAATCACTCTATTTTCGGCGACTATCGTTTGTGTGGGCCACACACCCCATTCCCCTCGTTTCAGTGACCTCTCCAGTGACGTTGAAGTCGTCTCGTAGGCCTTGGCGAGCAGCTTCACGTGCCCGCGGATGCACCGCAGCGTTCGTTGCGCGAGTGAGAAGCCGCTGGACCTTATAGCAGCACGTTCTGCATCGATCCAACTCGCACTTGCTCTCCCAGTACACTGTCGCACTGCATGACGGGGTCTTACACGGCCGGTGGAACTGCTGTAGCAGTTCCGAACGATCCCCATCATCGTCCTCCATCTCACTGTGTTGTGGCGTCCACACGACACGCGGTACGTCCTCTGCGACGTGATCCAGCAGCAGGTGCTTGGTCTTGTAGCGTACGCGCAGACGAAACGCCTCGTCTGTCTCTCCATCAACAGGGCCATCGTCCACCGTCGACTTCGCCGCCGCCGTCACACCATGCTCACTCAAGAATGCATCCAAGAGTTCGCGACGGTGAACGTCGACTCGTAGCACACCATGCGTCTGACTCGGCATCCCCAGTACTGTCGGAGACCTCTTGAGCCACGCCACGAGTTGAAGTAACCAACCGAGTGGCGTCCGTTGAGCGAGCCACCGCACCAGAGCCACCAGGGTACTGTAGATCCCGTTTTTCCACTGCCTGTACCACGTCGACGTAGCGTCCACCTCCTTCAAGAATGAAACACCGAGTGCGTCCTCAACACTCAGCGTCCATGCGCCAGCTTCCATCGCACTGACTCGCAATTTCTCGTCTCTCCGAGTGACAGCGGCGCCTCCATCCTTACCAACAAAGTGAGTGCTCGAAAGCGAGCCTAGGAACACCCGCACCGGTTCGTTCCTCACTGTCGGTTCCCAGTCGATCGCTACCTCAATCGCACCACGCGTCTGGGCCTCCTGTGCGATCCTGTTGAGCATCGCGTGCTCGACGCCTCGGTTCAGCACGCGGCAGCTCATGATCAAGCTCACGATGTGGGCCGTGTGTCCTACCACACGCACCATCGCCACACAGACCAGTCCGTAGTGGCCGTATCGGTCCGTCACCGATGATGCGAGCACAAACTGATCCTGCTGCGACGCCATAAACTCGGCCAGCGATTCATGCGTCGTCGAGCGGGCGAACGTCGTCGTCGTGTTGAATGTATTGGTCCGCTTGAGTAGCTGTAGGACTCGAGCAAACGACGGTGACGCTGGATCAAAGAGTCGATCGCACTCAATGCGCAGCCCCAGCGAGCTGAGAAACGCAGCCTGTGATGGCGCGCAACGCTGCAGCTGTGAACGCAGTGCATTCTGCTGGTACAACTGCGTGCGTGCGCTGTCCTCGCTCGTCGGTGTATCGCTGATTTGTGTGGTGGTGCCGGCCACAAGTGGCGTGTCGAAGACCCATTGCTGGTCGGGAAAGTGTCGGTCAAAGTCGGTGGGCAAGTGGATCACTGTCACCATGGGCAGGTGGCGAGCGACCTCGTCACATTCCACCGCGTTGTCGTCCACGAACACAAAGCTGTCGAGTCCGAGCGCCAACTCGTCGGCGAGTTCGCAAATGTTGGCAGACTTGGGCCGCCAGTTGACTTTGCTTGCGACGATGTGGTCGTGTAAATTGAGTACCATGTCCTGGGACCGGTGGAGAAACACCGACCGCACGTCATGTTCGATGTTCTTGCTGCAGAGACAGACAAGCACGCCACGTTGCTGTTGGTGCAGAGCGAAGCGCTGCACCGCGAGGAAGCGGTCGCTGAGCTCCACGCTCTCGGCGCCGACGTCGGCGACCGCGCCACCCCACAGCGTGTTGTCGCAGTCGAGCACCAACACTTTCTTTGGCTGGTGCTGCGTTGGCGAATGAACAACGCGGCAAAGCTGGCGCGTGCAGGCCAGCGCGATTGCATTCAGCATGCTCTGTGTGAACGGCGCGTGCTCCCGTCGGTCACCAATGGCGTCGTACCATTCGAGCGGATCTCCTTCAAATTGACAGAGCAAGCTGGAGGATGGAAGACACGAGATGCGATGCAACGAGGTATGGATACGCTCGCGCAGAGCCGCTTCTTTATCTGCTGCGTGCGGCTCCGATGCAGGCGGCGACGGGCAGAAGAGCACGACCAACGGCGGAGTGTTGGTGTCGGTGCGAGCATCGTAGGTGGCGAGCTGGTGATAAAAATCCTCGGTGGCGCCGGTCAATTTCACGAGCTCGGGATGCGCCGACGCATGGTCCGATAGGCGCACAAGTAGCAACACAAGGTTGTAAGCGCTGCGCTGCAGTAGCACTTGCAGACTCGAGAGATCGGCGGCGCTGCCGTACGGGAGCCACTCGATTGCTATGTCAATATTTACTGCCTAAGAGAGAGAGAAGATTAAGTCTCAATGGATGCGCTATTGATGGATGAGCGCCTGGGCGCACCTTTGCAAGAAGGATCTCGAGCGGTTGCGCAATGGCGGCGTCGCAGGCAAAGGTGCCGCCGACCAGCACGCGGGTCATGTTTGTGTCCATTGCTGCCTCAGAAAAATCACAGAAACGAATAATGACACGCATATCGATTTATAGAGAATATGGAGCTCTCATGATTTTTTTCATTTAATGCACACTGCATCTCGCGTGTGTGCATGACTGCGTGGCCAGCCATTAAAGTCGAGTGATGCTGGGAAGACGGGTGATGATTGTTGTTGGCACTGGCTTCCGTGGATCGATACACGGTCGAGCCGCTCACATGTCCTCCATAACGTCGTTGTATTTGCTCGGATCGATTCGGTACCTGCGAGTATCGACGGCATTGTGAGGATCTACTACTTCAGTATAGTACTGCCAGCGAAAGGCTCGGTGGAATTAGCGTGTCAGTAGTGCACTCACATGTTGCCGTACTGGATCGTGGGTGCGTGCTCGCTGTCAACGTCGACGATGCAGACGGCCATTGCTGCGGTACGTTTCATTCCACACGAGAGTGGTGAGGCCACGAGTTCACGGCACACCGTGTCAGCATTGTATAGGGCGTCTTACTGTTTGCATCAAGGACACGGTAGGTGATGGTGACCATTGATTCTTGGAGGCAAAAGTTGAAGATGGCGACGCTCGCTTCCGGCTTGAAGACGCCGTGACAGGTCACGCCTTCGAAGCTCCACTCCATGAACGTGCCTTGCTCATCCGGGATAAACTGGTCAGTAGTTCACTCGGTTTAGTAGCTATCGCACCGACTGAGGAAGAACGATAAGTGAAACTCACTTGGATCGTGTAGGCGCTGACCAGCTCCTGCTTCTTGTGTGACCGTCCAAACGACCATTTAAGGAACCTGTGGGCCACAACCCGCATGATGACAATAGGACCAATCTATTCCCTCCTACAAGCGCTGTACTCACTGTGTGTTTGGCTGCCGCGCGGCGTCGGCGTCTTCTTCAATAAGTACAACGTTGTTGGTGGAGCGCAAGTGCTTGAAGCTCGCGCCGAAATGCCGCCACTCGAGGTTGCGCTTCCAGAACCCTTTGAGGTACGAGCAAAAGTCGTCGTTGGGCACGATGTAGCGCAGACTGTTGGCCGGTGCTGCGCCGCGCGGGGTCGAATTGCCACCGCCGCTGGCGGCGGTGCTTGGCGTCACAATCACAGGCATCTTGAACGGATCAACATGATGGGTATCCTACCGTAGGTGACACGAAGGTTACTCCAATTTTCAAGCAACCTTCGTGCGACATTACGCCGTGATCCCACAACGGCTTTCTTTGTGCAAATGGAAGGGCCCCAAGTTGGCATCACGTGAGCTGTTGAACTGAGTTGCGGCTTGTGGAATGGCAAGATGGAAGCCCAGTCATCTGTGGATGCATACGCCAGCTGGTGTATGTCACGAGAGTAATCCTCGTTGGATTCCCATGTCCTCGCTGATGGATCCTGGCGCATGCGACCAGCGGATGGCGTGATGCAACAGTACTGTGTTGTGCAAGTCTTGGGGCAGTGCTTGCTTATCTGAGCCTTTCGATCCATCAATCCATCGATCTGATGACCAGACTCTGGTCATTCGATTCCACCATTCCAATGATCACCAGTTTACCGTACTTACCGACTCCATCGAATTATACTAAGTTGAAGCGCTTCGTGCCTCACGCGTGCAGATGCCTGGCGATGTTCAGAATGCGTCGTGAGCGACGCGGAAGCATGGCGCGTCAGCCACTGGGTTCGCCGCAAGAGGCACGGCGAGGCACCGGACAAGCTCGGCCTCCTCCGCCACCACACACGATTCGTTCACTCTCCAACTCGCGTCGCCATGGTCAAGTTCCTCGCCATCGCTCTCTCGGCCGTCGCTGCGCTCTTCGCCACGGGCACTGATGCCGCCGCGCAGTGCGCACCGCTCAGCTTTGTCGACAAGTCGGCCGACATCCCGCTGCTCAACACGCTCATTGACTTGGGCGGGAGCACGGGCCTGCTCAAGGGCCAGCTCGCGGCGCTCGAGCCCATCTCGGTGCAGAACAAGCGCCTCGACGCCGTGCCCTTCTCGGTGCTTGGCGTCGACTTCACACTCACGCCCGTGATCCAGTCGCTCACGGTCAAGGGCATCTCGAACGTCGTGCCGGGAAAGCTGAACGTGACCGGTCCGACCAACCTCGACATTGGCGCGCGCTTTGACGGAGAGCTCTCGCTCGCCGCCACGCTCAGCTTTGAGATCAAGCAGCTCAACCACAAGTGGTGGCAGGTGTGCTGGACCAATATCCTCAAGCCAAAGAACTGCCCACCAGCCATCGTCGACCTGGACGCCACCGTCGGTCTCCACAAGCTGAACATGGGCACGAACGTGATGCTCTCGATGGTGCAGTGCCCACCGAACGCGCAGGCTGGTACCTGCAAGGACTTGACCGTCAACGACATTATCACCAGCGCTCTTGGTGGCGACGTCAACGGTCTGCTGGTGCGCATCCTGCGCCGCATCAAGGAGGTGGCCATCGCCGACCTCGAGCTCGGCTTTGACCAGGTCACGCAGCTCCACTTCCACTTCCACAAGTCGGGCCCGCTCGTCACCGAGCTGGGCAAGAAGCTGCTCGCGTTCTCGACCAAGGAGGTCAACAAGAAGGGCGACCTCTACAACGCGCTCATCAGCGTTTCCAACAAGCTCGGCAAGACGCTGATCAACCAAGTGATCAAGGATAAGCTCAGCGCGAGCTTTGGCAACACGTGCTACGATGCCTAAGCGGGGATCGTCCCCCCCACACACACACCACTGTCCCCGTCTTCTCTGCTTGAATCGTATCGTCACAGACAAAGGTTCCGACCTGCACGAGGGCAAATGAAGCAAGCAAGCGGCAAGGCGTGGAGTGTAGTAGTGTACAGTGCGACTGCGAGTCAGCGTGTCTTCTTTGTTAGCTTATTCCACCGTGAATCGATTTCTTCGAGATGAGTTGTGGCACCGGAACTCTGCATTCTGTACCGGTATCAATATCAGTAGTACTACGTACTAGTAGTATGACTGAGTGGCAGTGGGCAAATTGCCACCGGCAATCGCAGCCTGTTGCCTGATTAGGCTGGCGGTCGTCTCCATCATGAACAACACCTCCTACAGTCCGGTACTACTGGATGACCGCCTCGCTTTTTCGTGCGGGAGTGAAGGAAGAGATCTTCCAGTACGGTACGCGCCTGTACGCAGTGTCATGGTGTGCTGCGCATTGTGCGTACAACAACTCCACGCGCTGCTTGGCCGGCAAGCCTTGACGGCATTTATGTCTACTAAGGTGATGCCAGTACTGACCTACAGTAACGGTACACAAGTGCAGTGACTATTGTAACATTCAACTTGTGCGAGTGGCTCCACTGCGTCATTGGTGCGACTTGCATTGGCTCGTGTCAATCTTGATCTGCAATGCACTTGAGGCTCAAGTTGAGCCAGCCCTCTGTACGGTACCTGTAGGTACGAGTACTGTATTGAACAGTGCTGTCAAACTGACTCGTTTCAGCGACTCATTGCCCCCTCCACGTCTATCAGTCTTCAGTTTGCCGGTGCTGCTTCGCATTCCCCACTCTCTCTCTCTCCGTCGGCATCTCTCTGACAGTCTGCCGCGCGCAGCAAGCAACACTGTTCCACTTTGCATTGGGGACCTCCTCCTTGAACTTCAAGATGAGGATTGGCAGGATCAGTCGCCATCAGTTGTCCTAAATTCACGATCCTAGTTTAGCGTGCGCTTAGGATCAGTTCTGGTTTATTTAGGACGGCGAATCTGCCCGATTTATGCAGCACCGGCCTTGGCATCACACAAACAAAGCCTGGGTTAGGAGGCGTGACGCTGTTGCGGTGAATGGCCATCCATTTGATGCGCGTCAACAGCGAGAGGTACAAGAGCCACGCTTCGGCTGATGAGGCGATCGCCCGCGACACGTCGGTAATCGTCGTGGACGTTGAGCCTCAACGTCCACGACGATTACCGACTTGCGAAATGAACTCTTCGAGTGCGGCGGATGGTGCTGCACCTCAACTTGAGGTGCAGCACCATCCGCCGCACACGAAGAGTTCATTTCGCGTGCCAAGAGCCCAATCGGGATTGACCGACCTAGACACCCGTATAGAATGCCCGAAGTGGAACATACAGTAGTCATTGTAGTATAATATATATACAGCATCCGATCAGAGGAGGAGGTTATCTCCTCCTCCTCTGGAGGAAATGATCCTGGAGGTTCCATTGTTTCGAGAGTTCGCACCTTACACACTGTGTAATGAATGTACTGTACACAGGCGTGTCGTGCGATTCGATTCGATGCGCCGCAAGAGTGGCACTGCCAGCGTGCATCACCACATCCGTGCATTGCGATGGGGAGCGCATGGCCAGGCCGGACACTGCAAGTGTTGCGTGGAGACCAGACCAGGCCAGGAAGGGTGGTGTCAGCAGCCCTCACCCAAGTGCAAGACGAGCCACGGCGCCTTCGATTCCACTCGAAGCGAAGAAAGCACGCTGAAGAGGAGGAAGAGTGGGCAAAGCGACCACATGCCTTCTCCCGTGGCCATACTCGAATTTGCTCGCTGTCGCCCACGCTTCGACCGTCCTCCATTCGTCCAGTATGAAGTTTGTTGCCGCCGTCGCTGCCGCAACGCTGGGCCTCGTGCAGGCGCAGACCGCCGCGCCCACCCCGGTCCCGTGTGTGCCGCTCAACTTGACGGCCAAGGCCGGTGATATCACGATGCTTAATGGCGTGATCAACATCGCGATCAGCTCGGGTCTGCTCAAGGACCAGCTCGTGACACTCGACCCGCTCAACATTGTCAGCAACCGTCTTGACCCGGTCCCGTTCTCGGTGCTTGGCATGGACTTTGAGGTCACGCCGATCATCAAGTCACTCACGGCCAAGGGGATCGCCACCGTCGTGCCAGAGCAACTCAACATCACGAGCGACACGAGCCTCGCGATCGGCGCCAACTTCAACGGCACGATCAACGTCGACGCTGGCCTCTCGTTCGAGATCGCCCAGCTCAACAAGAAGTGGTGGCACATCTGCTGGACCAACGTGCTGCGACCGATCACGTGCCCACCGGCCACGGTCGATGTGATCCTCGGCGTCGGTCTCCAGAAGCCAACCGTCGACGTGGACACCGCGATCGGACTCAACATGTGCCCACCAGGTCTCCCTCGCGGCACGTGCACGGACGTGACCGTGTCCAACATTCTCATCGCCGCGCTCAACGACCAGCTGCCAGACCTGTGGCTCCGCATCCAGAAGAAGCTCTCGTCGGCATCCATCAAGGACTTCCAGGTGAGCGTCGAGAGCCTCACCAAGCTCAAGTTTGACTTTGAAAGGTCGAACGCGCTCTTCACGGCGCTCTTTGAGAAGCTGCTCGGCTACACCGCGGCCGAGGTTAACAAGAAGGGCAAGCTCTACAATGACATCATCAAGACCGTCAACGGCCTCAGCAAGACGCTGCTCAACCAGCTTCTCACCGCGGATCTCGCGCCGACGTTCGGCAACACGTGCTACTAAGCACACCCACAAGTAACTGAGTGTCGAATCCTCCGAACAGGACGTGTCGTCCTGTACCGGTAGCTGCAGCCGTCGTCGTCGTGGATGAGGAATAAAAATGGTTGTGTGGATCGCCTAATACAGTACATTTGACCTAAAATAGGACACAACATCAAATAACGTGTTCCAGTACATACACTTTGGGTGTACCTCTATAAATTGATACGCTGTTTCCAAAATATGATATTAAGGACCTCTATGAATGGATGTGTACCCTCCAGAGTTGATTGCAAAGCCAATCAAAATACACTGTGTTTGGTTAGAACTACAGGTCACGCTACTGAATCAACGCATCTTTCCAAGACCATTTACGCAACCGCAGCCTTGACCTCGGCGGGGGGCTCGCCCGGCACTTGCTGTGGATGCACTTGTGCTGCATCACTGGACGGAGGAGCGGCTTTTCCCGTGGTGGAGCTCGCTCTCGCCGAGGATGGCGTGGTGGAGGTGGCGGAGGACTCGATTGCTGTTGTCTCAGTACCCTGGGTACTTCTGCTGGTCCTGGCCTCTCCGTCCGCCCCGGGCTCATCGTCGCGCGCTTCCGGGTGGAACTCGAGCATGTCATCCCAGATGAGCTTCTGTAGCACGGGCTTGGTGAGCTTTTCGTTCTCAAAGTCGAAATCGAAGCTGCTCGTGGCCATGGTCTCGTCCTCAAGGTTGCGGATCGCAGCCACGTACGGATGCGCGAGTGCATCGTCGATACTGATGCGCTTGTTCGGGTCGATCACGAGCATCTTCTGGAGCAGGTCGAGTGCATCGGGGGCGAGGTCGGGGAAGAGCTGCGCGAGTGGCTTGAGTGGGTTGCTGCCGCGCTTGTGGAACTCGGCGTTCATGAACTTGCGTGCGCGTGCGTTGGTGAGAAAGTAGAGCTCTTGGTCACTCGGTGCGCCAAGCGCGTTCATGATCAGGTGGAGCTGGTCAATGTAGTCCTGGCCGGGGAAGAGTGGTTTGCGGGACATCATCTCGGCAAAGATGCAGCCCATGGACCAGACGTCCACCTCCTTGGTGTACTTCATGCAGCCGAGCATGATCTCGGGCGCGCGGTACCATCGCGTGACGACGTACTCGGTGAGCTCGAGCTCTTCCTCGGGGAAGATGCCGCGTGCCAGTCCAAAGTCGCAGATCTTGAGCTCGCAGTTGGCGTTCACGAGGATATTGGAAGGCTTGAGGTCGCGATGGATCACGTTGGCCGAGTGCACGTACTTCATGGCACACAGCATCTGGTACATGAAGAAGGCAATGTGTTCGTCCGACAGCGCGTGGCGCGAGTAGATGACACGGTGGAGGTCGGTGGCCATGAGCTCGGACACGATGTACACGTCTTCAAACTTGGCGAGCGATACGGGCGCAAGGATGTCGTCCACACCGAGTACGTACTTGTGCTGAAGATGGCGCATGAGCTTGATCTCGCGCACGATGCGCTTGGCATCCGTGAGGTCGTCGAACGCGCGCTGGATGTTCTTGATTGCCACGGTCTTGCCCGAGCGCGCGTCCTTGGCCGAGATCACGACACCGTACGCGCCCGAGCCGATGGTCTTGACGTACTCAAAGGAGGTGGGGATCTCGAACCGTGTGTTCGATGTCATAAAGCACTGGTGCCCGTCCCGCGTGGCCGGCAGGTATTTGGGCTTGGTTGCGGCGTTGGCAGCGGCCGCGGCTTCGTCCGTGCGCTGCTTCTCACGCAGCCGCTTGGCTGCCTCTTGTCTACTGCGCTCCTCGGCGGCCTTGTCGTCGGCCGCCTGCTTGCCGTACTTGACAAATGACCCGTCCTTGGATGGCACCATCGCGTGGTTCCAGCGGATCGCCTCCTGCAGCGCGTTCTTCCACGCCTCGTACGATCGGTCATCTTCCGCCTCAAGCACCATCGACTTGGTGCCGCAGCGCAGCTCGAGTCGCCGCGGAAATTTCTGTGTGTTGACTTGTGCGAGTCGGTGGCCCGGCCCGATCGGCGTATCGCTGCAGAGCACGAGCGACTCCTTGCTGGTGTAATACCCGAGCGTCATGTGGCGCTCTTCGAGCCGCAAGATGAAGTACCGCTTGGTCCACATCTTGAGCCGCAGCCCCTGTTTGAGCAGGTAGCCTTCCTGCACGACGTCGGCCTGGCGGAAGACGAGCGCCGGCGTTGCGCGCACGGGCGCCGTCTTGCCGTGGAGCCACATCGCGAACGTGGAGCGGTTCTTGGTCACGTAGACGCCCTCGCCGCGCGAGCTCTCGGCGTCATCCGACGCAGCGGCTGCCGACTTGCTGCTCATGGTGGTCCGCGGAAGTTTCATTCCCCCACGCTGCTGATGTCGAGGGGGGAAAAAACCTTACTGACACGTGGTGTCACTCTTTTGAAACGAAAACTGGCGATTTTTCTTGTTTTTTTTGGTTGTTTGCCCACGAGATTTGGATGAACACGAGAAACGGCAAAGGCGATGCGAACAGCAGTCGACCAAGTGGAGCTGGAGGCGTGCTCTATCGAAAAGATCAACGCGTAAATTTATGCAGTGATGTGCAGTGCGCACGTTGCGTTCACTGCTGCCTGCCACGCAGCAACAGTCTCTCCAATAATACAGTAACAGTTACAGTACTGGCCTGCAAGTGGGATCTCCCGCACGCTGACGATCACTCCCAACATGGTTACATTTTTTCCCTTTTTTCTTGTCATCGACTACACTCTAGTGCTCCTAGCTCTGCTGCTCTGGTTGATACACAGTATCAGCGACCGGTCCTCCCATGTCGCACGAACGGAGGGCCGAGTGAAGGCCCATGGAGACGGCCATGTAGTGGACGCGACGGCGCCACAAGTGGTTGCGTAGAAGGCGTGGAGCCTCGACCTTGCCCTGACCGACGATGCACTCGGCCTCGTACCTGTCACCAGTGGTGGGCTGGATATTGGCTCGCGAGTGGCGAGGCGTGACGTGAGTCGGAAGCATGTTGAACACGTCCACTGGTCGTGTCTCTGCCAGGCTGGCTAGATCGAAAGGCACAAAGTCTACCAGGGAGCGACCGCTGATGTACAGGAGCTCCGGCGTCTCGGTCGCATCAGGTATGTACTGAATCACTGCCCCACATAACGCATCGTCGTAGCGGCTGAGGTCACGGTTGGGCGTGGATGACACGACACTCGCGGCCCAGGGGGAGAACGTGTACGGCGAGTGTGCCAATTCGAACGCGAGCCAGAAGCTCTCTTTCGCACCGCGTGAAAACTCGACGTTGAAGCGATGCTCCGTGATGAGGAACCACAGCACGGCCATGGCGACACCCGAGCGTTTCTTCTCGACGACAACGATTGAAGCATCCTGTTCGTGGCTCGACACACCTTGGTATGTCATCGACGTAGTGAGATGGGTGGAGGGTCCACGTGTCAGATTGAACCGAGCATAGTCAAAGGTCTCGACCCAGTGCTTCAAGTACGGCACGCTGCCTATGTTGCGGTTGAGATACTTGGCTTCTGAGATAACGCGATCATAGAAGAAGACGGCCCCGCTATCCCTGTAGACTTGGACACCACGTAGGCGAGTAGGATCCTTCATTACCACCACTGCTGCATCGATAAGGAGCACGTCATCCAGTTTCGTTTGGTGGAGGGCAAGCGGCTTGATCCAATCGCTCTGGAACGAGCGCACCAGCTCTTCATCCAGCACTCCGCGGCGCACAAGATCGCCACATACGTCGATGACCATGATATTGCCGTCGATTGAGTGTAAGAGCGCGATGTTGCCCTGTGAGATACCGCGGCAGTGGTAGACTTCGATGGGCTCCTCGATGTTGAGACAGCGCAGTTCGCGTACTAGCGACGCGCCCAGCGGCACCGATCGGTCATCTAGACAAAGCACTATGCCCTTGGACCCAAAGTTCACAGCGACACGCGGCTCCGTCACTCTTGCTGCGGGTTTCGTTGTCGGCGGTTGCGTGGATTGGTCCTCCAGGAGCTGTCCTCGAAGAGCTCCTTGGTTGTGGATGCCAGCCACCGTGTTCTCGGCCACAAAGCTGAATCGGTACAGCGACAGGAGAGCGCAAGCCATCACAACGAGCCCAAATACTCGAAGCAGCAGTGCTGTATCGCGCACGCCGCGTCCGAACGCGCGGTCTCGGCGCATGGTGGTGTCAGGTGCTTGGCTCTTTGATTCGGGCAGACCCACAACAGAAATGCATCGATTTGATTGGCTAATACTACCATTGGACCAAGGATACAATAGTCAACCTAAAATAGTAGGTCACGTTGACGCAACGGCTTGGTCTGCAAACCCATCATACCTATGGTAACGTTACTGTATTTATGTGCGCATCCGGTATCGATACTGTAGGATAATACGTGATCTCTCGTGTCTGTCTATGCATACTGGAAGAAGCTTAGGCGGCCTGCACCATGCCGCGCGCAACGCCCTTCTCTTCAGCCTGCTGGCTCGCAAACTGGTTGAAGATCTGCTCGAGCGTGGTCTGCGAGACGCTGTACTCGCGGATGTGCATCGTGTCCTTGACGCTTTCAATCAACGCGAACACCTTCGAGAGCTTGAGCTGGTCGTTCGAGCCACGCAGCTTGAAGCGACTGAAGTCGTTCTGTCGCTCCATGGCCTGGACGTTCTCGATGCCGAACGACTTGCTAAGGAATGCTTCGAGGGCATCAAAGCGCTTCTCTTCGACGAACCACGAGCTAAAGGCCTCGGCACGGATGAAGCCGTCACGCTGGAGGGAGGCCGCGAGGCTGTAGCCAGTCGGGTGGGCCACGTTCACACGCGAGGCAAACGACTCGTCACCGAAGGCGCTGCACTTGTCCTCAAGGTCGCCAGGCAGGAGGAAGGCGTTGTGGCCATCGAAATGCTGGTGCACCAGTGCACTCAACTCTTCAGGTGCTGGAGCAGCCATCTTGACGTCGAACACGAGGCCATCACCGAAGCGGCTCTTCAGGTGCTGGACGCTGCCGAGACAGCGCAGGCGGCCGCCGACCATGATGCCCACACGAGAGCACAACGCCTCCGACTCTTCCATGCTGTGGGTCGTGAGCACGATCGTCGCCGACTTGCCGCGGGTCGAGATACCGGCGATCACGTCCCACATGAAGCGACGCGACACAGGATCCATGCCAGTTGATGGCTCGTCCAGGAAGATGATCTGCGGGCTACCGATCATCGCGATCGCCACCGACAGTTTGCGCTTGTTGCCACCCGATAGACTGCCAGCGAGCTTGTTCTCGAACGCAGCCAGGTTGAGCTGGTTGATCTTGTCCATCACCACACTCTCCAAGTCGGCACGCGACACGCCCTTGATGCGAGCGAACAGCTCCAAGTGCTCGCGAACAGTGAGCAGCTCAAACAGCGAGTCGAACTGAGGACAGTAGCCGATCTGGCGACGCACTTCAATCTGCTGCGTGAGGATGTCGAAACCGCTGAGAGTGGCAGAGCCAGAGCTCGGCAGCACGTCACCCGTCAGCATCTTCATGGTCGAGGTCTTGCCGGCGCCGTTGATACCAAGGAAGCCGAAGCACTCACCCTTCTTTAGACCGAACGAGAGGTTGCGAACTGCGACCTTACCACCCTTGTACACCTTGCGCAAGTTCTTGAGCACGACGACCTCGTCGGCGGCAGCTCCGCTTGCGACGCGCTCAGCCTCCTTCTGGACATCGATGTCTTCTTCGTACTGCTCCGACTCCACACTCTTGGCTCCGGTGAGGAAGTTCTTCACGCGAGGGAACGTGAGCGCGTAGTCAATACCGACCGCCAACACGCTAAAGAGGATCGCCGTCACGAACAGGTAGAGCAGCTCGTAGCCCATGATGTCCGTGCTGAACGGGCTCTTCTTCTCCTTATCCGCACGCAGAATCGATCGCAACTCGTTCAGCGTCAGGCTGAGCAAGCCATTGCCCAGGTTGAACAGTGGCGACAGACGCCAGATGAAGATGAGCACTGCGTTGATATCCTTGGTCGACTCGATCACGTCGAGGATGAACGAGACCACCATGAGCACCACGCCGATGATGAAGTTGATCATGATCGTGTACGTCTGCGACGACGCATGGTCCTTGAAGAGGTACGACATGCAGTACGTGAACGGACAGATCGCCAGACCGAAGAGGAAGAAGATCAGGATGACAGACGGGAAAGTCGACGAAGAGCACGTGACACAGTCCGAGCCGGTGAGCGCACCAATGTCAAACACCTTGATCAAGATGATGGCCGCAGCGAATGGGACGACGTACATCAGGAGATCCCACAGGTAGTTCGAGAGCCAGAACGCGCTGAGAGAGACACCAGAGACGAGCTGCTGGTGCTTGGCGTTGTGCTCCGACTGCTTCTCCTTGACAAGGAAGACGACGATGGAGGCTGGGAAGAACGTGAACGCGATGACAATGAACAAACACGCCGTGAACGAGATGAACGATCCAAACAGCGCCTTGGTCGACGCGGTCAGCGGCAGCGGGTGGCTGTTCACCTTGAGATCAACACTTGGAGTCGCATCCGTGTTCGTGCCGGCAGCAAAGAAACGGTATACTGCCTGATCCATCAGCGCCTTAAAGATAGCCGAGCCGTGCGTCGATGTCGTGTTGGTGAAAACGTTGTAGCCCAGGATGTTCTGGTCACCATCGCCGTGCACCAAGTACGCACCGTACTGAGACGAAACACGGTCGCGACCTTCCTTACCGTAACCTCGGTTGTATAACTCCTGACCGAGGCTCAGGCCGTAGCCAGTGGCATCAGATGCGTTGATCGTTGGCTCGGTGTACTCGATTCCAAAGACGGTCGGGGAGTCGGAGTCGAATTTCTTCACGAGATCACTCGTCAGCTGCTCGGGCGCAGCGCCAGTGAAAACCTTTGGTGACATCATCGCACTGCACCACTTGTCATCGTCAGCTTGGCAGAAGTATGGCGTGGGGCTCTGATCCTTGAGCGCGTAGACATCCGTCGTGAGTGGCAACTTCGGGTCGCTCTGCGTGATGTTGCTTCCCTTGAGAAGGAGAAGACCAGCCAGCAGCAGCAACACAGGGAGGATCGCGCTGAACACGAGCATACGACGATCACGCTTGGCGGCTCGGAAGCGCTTGAGGAACAGAGCATGCAGGTGAGTGAAGAACAGAGTGCCCTGCTGCGCCGGACTGGCACCACGATCGTCACTCGCTGAGCTCGTGAGAGGCGAGATCTCTTTGCGCGCATCCTTGTTCAGCGTGTGCTGGTTGTCTTCGTCACCAGCCTCCGCGACCTTGATAAACACCTCCTCAAGAGTAGTGACCGAAACGCCGTACGACAACAGACCGAGCTTGACAAGGTCCTTGTCAAGATCCGCGAACATCGTCGCGAACATGTACGAGCTGTCAAGAGGCAACTGGAACGCGATCTCGCTGCCCACGTTGCTCAGTACCTGAGCGCTCGGAACGTAGCTGTTGATGAAGTTGATCACGTCGCTGTCGTTGCAAGCCTTGTCATC
>JAADXF010000018.1:0-90061 GCA_023337575.1 Pythium chondricola
GGGAGGAAAGCAAAGAACAGAAAAGCAAGCGGGGGGGGGAGGGCATGGAGAAGAAGAACCCGCGATGCTCTCATCCCAGCTCCGGGCCCATCGCGTCGTAACTTGGCTGGGCCCACGTGGCTTCCCGCCGCGGCGGCGCGGGGCGACGAGGGGGCTTGGCATCGTCCATGCTCTTCATGTACCGGTAGGCAGGCTGGTGGTGCGGGGCGGCTAGCGGTGGTGGCTGCCGTGCGTGCATCCCTGTCGGCGGCAGCGGGTGGTACTGGTGTGAATGTGGTACGAACGGTGGCTGGTGCGGCGTGAGTGCGAACGGTGCGTGCTGCTGGCCGATGACCTGCTGGTGCAGCGGTGCCGGCTGGAACTGGCCAACGTACTGGTGCTGGAACTGGTGTTGGTGGTGCTGCGGCGGCTGCTGCATCGAGACGCTGGGCGTCTTGTCGGCAGCGTACGCGTCCGGCATGTACCCGGCCGTGCCACCGACGCCGGCCGCGTGGGTGGACCATTCGAGCGTGTTGCTCTCCACCGTGCGGAGATCGCTCTCGCCGTGGGCAAAGCGACACTCCTCCGTGGTAAAATTACAGCAGCCCTTGAGGTAGTAGTAGCACAGCTCGGTCTTGTAGTTCTGGAGGCGAGGCGCCGTGGTGGGCAGCGTCGGCGCCGCGATGCCTCCGCTCGCGGCACCGCTCGCGCCACCACTGGCCCCAACCGCGTTCTGTCCCAGCAACGCCAAGCCATCGCGAAGGTCGTTCTCGCCGTGGGCCAACGCACACTCGCGTCGTGACTTGGGGCAGCTGCCTTCCAGCCACTGGGGACACATCCTTGACTTGTAGCTCGTGCTCGACGTGTGCTTGACACTCATGGTGCGCACGAGGTCGCTCTCGCCATGGGCGAACGAACACGTGCGCCGCGTCTTGTTGCACTTGCCCTGGAGGTAGTACATGCACATTTCGGTCTTCCAGTTGGTGCCCCCGGGCGTGGCGCCACTCGACTGACTCGCCTGTTGGTTCGCAACAGCGGCCGACGCCGACGCCGACCGCTGCAGTGACAGTGAGTGGTGCTTGCCCACACCAGGGCCCGCCATCACCGACACCTCGGCGGCGAGCGCAGGGTTGAACGACGGGTGGCGTTGCAGGATGCGCTCGATCGCACCAGAGACGTGGCCGTTGGCTTCCCGCAGGAATACTTCCACTTCGTCCATCGTGATGCTCTCCAACATCTCGCCCAGCAGCGACAGCGTGAGCGGTGCGACGCCCGCGTTGGCCGCACGCACGGACGCAAACGTGGCCGTGGAGGTGGACACGGTGGTGGACCCGATGGTGGACGTCGAGTCCGACGAGGGTGGACGCGATGCGTGGTCCACCTCGGTCTCGAGGATGGTCTCTTCTTCCTTGGCCGTCGTCGACCGCGCTGGAGACAGGACAAGCGATGTCAACTCGGTCTCGAGCTCGTACGCCAGGTGGCGGTCGCGGTGTGGGCATGCCGTGTCCTCGTCGTTCCTCGTATCATCCTGGTTGTCCCGTGGCTGCGCACGTGACGCCTTCGGGGTGAGCTGTGGCGAATCCAGCAGCGTGGAGGGCAGGAACTGGTCCATCAGACTGTTGCGGCCACTCTCGTCGTCGTCGTCTTCTTCGTCGACGGCTGGTGGTGGTGGTGGCTGGCGAGACGAGTAGAAGCTACCAAATGACAGCTGTAGACCCGACCCACCGCCACCACTCGCGGCGGCGCGGTCGCCTGCAGGTTTGTTGGGGGAGGTCCACAGGTCTTCCTGTTGCTTGCGTCGTGCCGCGGCGGCATCGGCTTCGTAGGAACCACGACGCTGGCGCTGGCCACCACCGGCTGGCCCCCGCGCCTCGGGGGATCCTGGCGGTGGTGGCTGGCCACTGGCGTCCTCCCCTTCGTACTGGGCGCGCACTTCGTCCATCTCTTTCTTCGAGTCGATGTGGGCCAGCTTCTCGTTGATCAGCTCGCGCTTGAGCTTGAGCGCGAAGATCGAATACAGCGCGAGCCGCTCTTTCGCGACGCGCTGCTCGGTTTGCAAGTCGTCCACGAGCAGTTGCAGCGCGCGCTCGTTGCGCTTGGCCTTCTGCAACTCTTGCACCAGTACGCGGGTGTCCTCTGGTTGCGATGGCGTCGTAGGCGTCGTAGTAGGCGTCGTAGGCGTAGTAGTAGGCGCCGTGGCCATGGCCGTGGTCGATAGCAGTGCGGTGTCGGGGATACCGTACTGCTGTGCCACTTGGCGAAGGGTGGAGTGCATCGACTCGCTGAGCTGCGCCACGAGCTGGCGCACGATCTGTTGTTGCGGTTGTGTGGGCATCCAGTCCGAGGTGCTGGTCATAGGAACAGGAGGAGGAGAAAGAGGAGGAGGAGGACCCGTCTGCAGTAGCATGGACGATGCAGTGGCCATGGCGGCGCGGCCAAGCGACGGTGACGAGGGCAGCGGCAGCGACGGCAGCGGTGGTGGTGGTGGTGGTGGTAGTGGCGGTAATGGCCGCGAAGGGTTGTTGGGAGGTGGCTCCATCGAACCGCTCCGTGAATCGATCGAACCTGCGCGGTTCCAGACAGATGGAGCGAGCAGACGAGGCGATGGAGCGCAATTATTAACGCGGCTGGCCTGTCTGATCACGTGCGAGTGCACCGACACTGGGTCCGTTCACAGGGATGGGACCGAGCGATGAAAAGTGCACCGTGCGGCAATGGAATGGCGCCGCGCTGGGGAGGCTGCTACGCGTGACTCGCCTGGATGGTCCGACTCGCACCCTGGCCAGTGCGAAACCGTGCGCGACACGAAAACGGAGGACCGGGACGAGCTGTCTCGGGCGGTTGGCCGTGCGATTCGCACAAATGCACGAGATGGGACACGAGATGTGCCCAAGTGGAGCTCACGTGATTTGATGGAACCTGGTGGCTCTTCTGTGGCTGCAATCGATCCGAGCGTTGGCGAGGCTGGCTGGCGCTGCTGACTCGTGGCGGTGGCGGTGGCGTGGCTCGCGGTCGTTTGCTTGACGGACACTTGGCGTCCTTGTTGGGGTTGGCCGAGGGAGCGATTGATTCCGCTGACGTCCGCGCGGGAGTTGCTGGTCAATGGCGGTTCTTTCCTTCGAAATTCTTCCGTTCCTTTCACGTGCACGCCCTCTTCCGCCCGTGGTCTGGGTTGCCACTTGAACGGTTGGCGGTGGCGCGGGATATCAACTTTGAACGGTCAGCTTCATAGTAGTTCTAGTATACTAAACCACGGTGGGACGTGGCGCGCGTTGGACAGGGATACGTGTTTGAAGAGGTTTTGGGGGTGTAGGTTAAGGGGGGCACAGGCGCCGCGCGGGAACTATTATACTGGACTGGCCACCCGCTCTGCCGTGCGGGAGTGGGTTGATTCCCGGGTTTCTTTCGTGTGGGCGTTTCGCACTGCGAGGGGAGTCGAGAGGTGATGCAGCACCCAACCACAACAACGGGGGGAGGGGTTCTTCTCTGCCGACAGAGGCGAAGCCAAGCGTGAATGCATGGAGGAGCAGATGCAACTTCAAAAATGTATGGGGTGCTGACTACTGTACAGTATAGTACCCCCCCCCTCGCGTCCCTTGGCCAAACTGACTGTACAAGGAGCTTCCTATCCTATTCTTCATAGTACGTCGAGTGGGTGACTCAATGTGAGTCCACTTTTCTCTGGCAAGAGAAGACTAGTTTAACTCACTTGAACAACGGTAGGTAGGAGGTGGTGTATGTACTGTACCACCTCTGGTATAATAGTATACTCGTACGCATCTCTCTGTGTTGGGCTCGTGTCGCACGCAGACGTGGATGGCCAGCCCACCTTGCGATCAAGCCCGTTCAACGCATCAAGACGACGAGACAACACTGAACAATGCTGGCCACAGGCACTGGATCCGCAACTGATGCTGTCCTGTCTGAAGCATTCCATCGCCAGCCACATCAGCGCGCGATCGCCAGCCAAGTCGCCATGCCTTGGCCAATCTCAGGTATTAATACCGGTACTGTATCCAAGACAGACCACCCGAGTGATTCTTGCCGACATGCACATGTGGCTCCCACTATCACCCAACCAGAAACAGGCCAAACTACTTCTTGAAGTATTTCAGCCAATCAACGACAGGAACTAGAGGACCACCAACGATTGGCGCAAGCGATGGAGGACATTGCCTCATCCACCGGATGGCCCTATTTTAGTACAATGACCCCATTTAAAAATGGTGTGGACCACGTGAACGCCGTGAAAGGTCGTGCCGACAGCAGTTGAAGCCGCGCCCCACGCGCCATACAGTCGATCGACGCCAAGCTACCGGTCGTCGCTCACGCCATGGCGCTACCGATCCACTCATGCCATCACCACGCGGTGGACATCGAAGAGCGCCGTGTCCACGCGATCGAACATGCACTCTTCCACCCGGTAGGCCCACTTGCACACCGTACCATGCCATCCGCCCACTGGATCCCCCCCTCACCACCAACTAATCGTCGCGCGAAAGCTCCGTGGCAGTGTCGTGTCAATCACCAACCACTCGCTCCAGGAAATCGACCCTGTTCACGGCGCGGTGGTCGGAGAGACTACGTTCGACCTGCTCTTCCTCGCGCACAACCACGCGGCCACCACCATTACCACCACCACCACCACCAGCTCCTCCTCCGCCAGACTCCTGGAACACCTGACGCCTGCCGGGGCGCAGCACGTCGTCGGCGTCTTCCAGTCACGGTAGGTCCTCCCCCTCCACTGCCATCCGTCCACCCTACAAACCGTCCCGACTGATTGGATTACCGGTATCCGGTAGCTGCCTCGTGGTCTGGGACCTCCAGGACGCCGTGCTGCAGTCGGTCACCGAGATGGAGAAGCAGCCAAAGAGCATCGCGGCGGTCGCGGCGTCGCTGTGCAAAGCCAAGTGGTTGTTCTACGCATCCGACGGCAGCAATAGTATCAAAGTGGCCCGCATCGGCTCGACAGACCCACCCAAAAAGATCGCCCGCAAGGCCGCCACCCGCAGCAGCCACATCAGTGCACTGGCGTACGATACGCCGTCGCGGCTTGTCTGTGCGGGCGCGAGTGACGGCGCGTTGCAACTGTGGACGTTCTCCGAGGAGAACACACTCGGGGGCAAAGAGGCGGCGGCGCAGGTCACGCCGTTCTTCGTGGGGCACACCACACAGGCGCCAGTGGTGCACCTGAGTTTCCACGTGAGCCAGGGCGTGACGTACCTCGTGGTTGGGTACCAGACCCGCGTCGTGGACGTGTGGACGCTATCGCCGCTCCCGCCTCGCCAGCGCGAGCCCTACCGCATGGCTGTGCTGCACTGGTGAGTACTAGTAATAGTGTAGCTGGCGCTTCCTCACACATCTTGTTCTCTCTCCAGTCTGGCTCCTCACGTGGCCGACTTTAGCAAGAAGAATGGCGAGTTCACCGTGCGCCTCCACCCACGGACGCCCGTCTTGAACATGTGCTGGCACGGATACAACAGCAGCGGCGTGTGGACGAGTTGTACGGAGCTGCGCGTCAGCTCGCCGGCGACTGGTGCCGTGACGCTGTCCAACTGGCACGAGCTCCTTGCTTCCTCTCCACACGACGACGGTCGTGCGGTCGTGGTCTGCTGGACCCGCAGTGCCCCGCCGACGAGTCCACTGGTGGCGTACGTCTCCACGAACCACCACCACCGCCAGCTTCTTCCCCTCAACGTGACGAGCCCGCTGTTGTCTGCACCAGCGCGAGAGCTGCCGTCCATGGCGTTGTCCACGAGCTTCCAGTTGAACTTGGATCAGTACTTCACGTACCACGACGTGCCATCCACTCAGCTGCAGATCACACGCAACGCGGAGCGTTCGACGCCTCACGCGACCGTCTTTCAGTTGCAAAAGTACTCCTTGAGGACGGGAGAGATCGAGACGCTGGACGACCTGCCGGTGTGGAACAACGACCAAGGGCGTCAGCTTGTGCCCTGGAAGCTCCAGTGGAATGAAGCCCAGTCCGCGCTCTGCATCCAACTGCGCAACCCCATGCACACCGCGACAGAGGACGACGCAGGCGCCTTCCCTTACGTCGTGGTGGGGATCAAGGCCAAGGCGCGTGGCCTCCCGTCTGCTACTACCGACGGTGAAGGAAGTGGTGAAGGCAGCAGCAGTGTCCATGTCACTTGTGGCGGGGTGCAGGAGGCGCTGGATGTCTGCTTGTGTGACTCGCGCCCTGACGACGCCACGCAGAACCATCCGTTGAGTCTGCTGCTCGTGCTCGCGTCGACGGGCAAATCGATCGACTGCCAGCTCACGTGCGACACGATGGACCAGCACGAGCGAGTGCTGCTGCACCGCCCCGTTCGTCGTGTATTCACGACGCCATTCCCACTGCAAGCAAGCTCCGCGTACGCCGCCACCGTCGGCAGCCGACTGCTCTACGTTCTTGCAAGCGACGCGTCCTCTGCGGACAGCAAGGAGACGCTGGTGCTCAGCGACGAGGATCTGTCGGTGCCGCGGTCGATCTCCGCCGCCACCTCGTTCACGACTCGCGCCACCACGGAGGAGCAGATCGTGGACGTGGTGTGGAACGCTGGCGCCTCCACGACCTCCAATGACGGCATGCAGCTACTGGCTGCCGTCCGCACCACACACCGCTTGGTGGTGCTCACTGGTAGGAATCTAGTGGTGGTGGCAGCGTACGATCTACAGCGAGACTTGGCGTCACCATACAGCGTGCTGTGGGTCGCGCAGACCTTGTGCTTCGTCACCAGCGACCACCAGCTTCGGTACGTGACGCCCCTCCGTCACGAGCCCACCCAGACGAGTCACTTGCTGTGTTCGCTCCCGTCCTTTGGCATGGATGGACCCCAGCTTCAGTTGCTCAGTGTATGTGGCGATCGTCTGTGCTACGCTGCGACTGACCCGACGTTGTTGGAGACCACAGTGTTCATGCGGCCACTCACGGTGTGGGAACCACTGCTCCTGGGCTACGCCGAGGCGACAGACAGTCGCTTGCAAGCCATCTTCGAACGCGACTTCCTCGTCTTTCTACAGTCGGGCGGGCAGGACGCCAAGTGCCCCGTGACCGACAGCGTGCTGGAGGTCATGTACCATGAGTGTGGCTGGACCGAGACCGTGATCAAGGCGATCGATGCGATGCTGAACCGGACGTCCACCTCCGAGGCAACGAGCAGTGGCACGGCGGCCAGCAGCTCGTTCAAGACACTCGCCCACTTGTCCCCGACGACCGTCGCCTCGCTGCTGCTGCACGCGCACCAGTGGCGAGATGCGGTTCGCGTCTTCTTGGCCAATGACCCCGCATTGGAAGAGTACGCGCTGGCGGAAGACGAGTCCGCATCGTCTGCCAAGCTGCCCTCGCGAACGGGGGCGATGGCGCTGCACATGCAACGCATGGCAGAGTTTCTCGCGAGTGTGGGGCAGCCAGAGCTGGCCGTCAAGTGCCTCGATGTCGCTGGTGATGACCTGGGCATCGTCGAGTTGCTTCGCTTGCACGCTGCGGACGCGAGTGCCTCGCAGGCGCTGCTGTCTTTGCTACAGAAAGACTGGGCCAAGCTCAACCCGCCACTCGCTGCAATCACCATGCCCTTGCAGCCGTTGACGCCAAGCCAGCGATGCCACGATCTCTTCTCGCTGCTGTGCTGTGAACAACTCACCCAGACCGAACGGCGCAGTCGACTGCTGGCTTCAGTGCGGCCACTGGCGAAGCACAACGTGGCCGTCCATAGTGTGGACAAGCCAGAGAAACCTGCCACACCGCCGCCAGGACGCGCTGGCATTCTGTACTGGAAGCGACTCTCACCCGAAGACACCAAGGACACGATCGGGGCATCGTCCACGCCACACTTTAGCTCGGACGAGCCCAAGCATCCATCCAACTATGCACTCTTCTATGGCTTGGCCAGCAGTACGACGCTGGGAGGCGACACGGTATCGGCGGAGGGCGACGGTGGGAGTGCTGCTCCACTGGGCCAGGCTGCCAGCAGCAGCAGCCACGCCGACGCATCCGCCAAGATGACCATCGGTCCATTCCTAGAGGACGAAGACGCCGTCGTCGCGTACTGGCGCTTTGAAGAAGGCGCCAGTGCCCACGACGACGATACCAAGCGCACACTCGAGTCCATGGACACGACCAAGCGAGAGAACCACGTGCAGATCCGGAGCTTTGCGTCGCTCATGACCTTTGCCACGTGCACGGCTCCTGTGGACAAAGGCGAAGAGGGCAAGCTGCAGGAGGCCTTTTCCCTGCGGTTCCCGATGGCGAGCGCGTATGCACGTGCCGACGACCCGGACGACTGGGGGGCCACGTGTGCCGTGCGCACCGGCAGCACGCTGGACGTGGGCTTTGTGTTTGACGAGGACCCGTACCGACGCAAGCTCACGTTCGAGGCGTGGATCCGCAACGTCGTCCTCTTCCGCCAGCAGCAGGCGGTCCAGGAAACGGAGAGCCGCGGCGACGACGATGCTGGCGAGGGCAGTGGCCGTAGG
This sequence comes from Pythium chondricola, assembly GCA_023337575.1. Lineage (NCBI taxonomy): Eukaryota > Oomycota > Peronosporomycetes > Pythiales > Pythiaceae > Pythium > Pythium chondricola. The sequence continues at coordinate 8,458 of JAADXF010000018.1, forward strand.
ATGGCATCCCCACTCTGTGACGACGCGAGTCTGCGTCGTCTCGTGTGTCGCCGCGGCGTGGACAAGGCGACGTGGTGGGAGTTTGGCCTGTGCGACGGCGGCCATCTCTTCCTCACATTCGGAGGGCAGCGTGTGGAGTCGGATACCACGATCCCCAACGCGGCGGCGTGGCAGCACGTCGCGTTCAGTGTGGATATCCTGTCTCCGAACCACGCCGTGCTCAAGCTGTTCCTCCAAGCCGCGTGTGTGGCCAGCAAGGAGATCAGCACCCTGGATGTGAATCAGAAACTGGTCGCGGCTGCGGCCAAGGTGCTAATAGGACTACCGGTAGCGTCCATGCCATCGTCGTCGCCGGAGGAGGGCGTCCCGCCGCCACTCTCCACGATGCACCTTGGCTATGAGCTCACCGACTATGAGATGACCGAAGTGCGCGTGTGGGCAACCGCCCGCACAGCCGAGCAGCTCAGCGACATGAAGGAGAACTACCTCGGCATCGCCGAGGCCAAGCGCCGCATGAAGATCACGATCCACCCGCGCCACTGCACGTGCGACAAATGCAGGGGCCGTCGCACCAACAAGACCCCTGTCGCCAAGGTCGCGTTCTTCGGTATTAATACTACTACTAGTAGTACTGCGTTCCCTGCCACGCCGTCCGCCTCATCAGGGAATCCTACGAGTCGCAGTGGGCGGGACCGTCGCCGGCCGCAGCCCAAGTCGTAAATATGATGTAGTAGGATGCTCCACCCGCTAATGGACATTTTCGCAACGTAAACGACGACTACCATCTGAATGTCACTTTGAAAGTGTATTACGTTTCAAACCGAGCACGCTTGTCGCCCACCAGCGCGCATGCATGCATGCGTCGTACTACGTGTCGTATCGCTTACAAGATCTGCTTGATAAAGTGGTTGATCTGCTCGCCACGGTTGCCGGCATCCCCGCCCTCGGCGTAGTGGAGGAGCTTCTTGGTGTAGCCACCGTTAGGCGACGAGAGCTGGAACGGCCAGAGGAAGTTGGAGGCCTGCTTGAAGTGCGGGCCGACCGTGTAGATCTCGTGGATCAGGTCCTCGATACAGATGAGGCCGACGTGGCCGAGGCACTTCTCGATGATCGCGTTGTCCGTGAGCGGGATGCGCTGGCCACGGACCTTGCCGAAACCACGCTTGTAGATCAGCTCGCGCACGACCTTGAGCGTTGGCTGGCCGTAGGTCACGAACGGCTCCACGAGGCGCAGCATGTTGATGGTGGCCTTGTTGAGCTTGATGAAGCTGCCGTTCTGGATCTGGCGCAGACGCAGGAGCTGCAAGATCTTGCGCACCTTGGGCGAGACACCAATGATACCACGGATGCGGACCACGAACGCAAGCTTCGGCTCGGCTGGCACGTAGTAGTTGCCGGTGCTCTTGGCCTGGCGGCGGAGGAGCACATTGGTCTTCTCGATCTGTTTTTTATACGAAAAAATTACGAAAAGGATCAGTCCCGATAACCAATATTACACCCATGCGCCACGCGACACCTTACCTGGCGGTACTCCTTGACGTACTTCTCCGCCGACTTGAAGGCGATCTGGCGAACCTTGGCGCGGTGGGCCTTCTCCTTGAGACCCTTGGCGACGCGCTTGGCCTTCACCTCCTCAACGGTGCGGCGCTTCTTGAGGATCGACTCAGGCACGAGGCTGTGGAGACCAGGACAAGACAACAAGATTAGGACGGGGTGCCGGACAAGAACCGGTCGCGACGCCTGCGCAAGCGCAGTGTGCCACCGATGCACCCGTCATAGTTGGATTTCAGTGGAGTGGCTCACATACGAGAACCACACACACCACAGTCCTCCGAAATGTTGCGGCAGCGGCACGCACAAAAGGAGATAAGAGAACAGTGCGACGCATGTGGCAGAAGAGTTCGGAAGCGCAGAGCAGCAGCGCAAGGCCACCACTCCTTCATTCATCCATACTCGTACCCGTGCGCCAGCGTGTTCCTTCATGTATTTGAAGAGAAGAGCGGCCACCACCAGACTCATCATGGACCGCATGGTGACGCTAGGAAATCCCACGCGGGAGGACAACCATACGCCACTGCTGTACCGAGTCGAGGGGCTGCTTTACTCTCACTTTCCATCCGTGCTCGTCCACAGCGGCCGGGAGGCGTGTGGAGCTGTGGAGCAGGAGACAATACCATGAATGGTTCGCGTGAAAACGGTGGGACACGGAGAAGAACTTCCCCGCCACCACGATGGATTCGACGCGCGCAAAAAGAGGAACTCGATAGCACGCAGACAGACTCGTCGCAGCGTCGCTTGCGAAGGCTCAGCTGGCCACGTACACTTTGGGGGCAGCAGCAGCAGGAGCCATGGTGACTGGAACTTTACGGTTTGAAAAGTGGAGAGCTACGGAGCCAACGCCACCCTCGCCACCCACAGCAGGCTTATGACTGGTGTCGAGGCATTGGAGCTTCTGATTGGTTGAAAACAATTGGGGGCATCGGATTGGCTGAAAATAAGCAGGTTACCATGTGGTCAGTGGTACGATTACGCATTTCAATCGAACGCGTACAGTCGTACAGTACCCGTTGGATTGACTGTGAACCGAACGGAACCAGAGGAGGGCGACCAAGTCAAAACCAAGGCGATGGGAGCAGAAGCGGGGTCGTCGTTGCTGCAGTATGTCGCGCTGCTGGGCGTGGGATACGTGCTGGGCAGGGCGCAGGTGCTGCCCCTGCTTGCCTCGCTCTACGACGAGCTCTGCGAGCTGCCAATTGCAAGAAAGGTGATGCACCATGCCCCACGGTTGTGAACAGCTCAGCGTCTCACAACCGATCGCAGGCCACACTCGCCCTCAGCCTCCTGGTCAGCATCGCGCTCTACATCGCGTTGCTGCTCCTGCCACTACGCAAGATCGCAGATACTGTGCGTGTTGATGTGGTATTCCTTTCTGCAGTGGGAATCACGCGACTCACTGTCCATCCATCCATCCATCCATCCTATGAATCAATCAATCGATCTGACAGGAGGCCACGCGTCATGAGGTGACATCCACGACGTCGTTCCGCCGCGAACTTCGGCGCCGCGGCAGCTATAGCATGAGCTACGTGACCGACATCAAGGCGCACGTGTTTGCGCGCACGGATCGGCTCTAGTCGTTGTTGATCGCCTTCTTGCTCTTGGACGAAAAGAGCCCCGAGAGGAGGATCGGTTTCTTCGGTCGCGGTGACGATACCGGGGGCGATGCCACGGCATCATTCGTTGCGACGTTGCTGGGCGATGGATCGATTCGCCGCTCGGTTGGTTCCGGTGTGCGCGCGTGGGCCGGGTGCTTCTTCTTGCGCGAGGGGTGCTTCTCCGGCAGCTCCAGTTGGAAGAGTTTCGCGGTGTCCACCGACGGCGGTGGCTTGGAGACAGCAGGGGCGTCGCTCGAGATCCGTGGACGCTGCAGCAGCAACTCGGGGGAGAGCGTCGTTCTCGCTGGCGACGAGGGACTCGAAGTGACGGCAGGCGCGCTGCCGTGGGTGGACCCGCCCGAGATCGCCGAGGACAGACTCTTGAGTGGTGCGAGTGCATCGATCGCGGCCCAGCGACTGATGTCGAACTGGTCTCGCAAAAAATTGGCGACATTGGTAAAGTTGCGGCCGACTTGCGAGAGTACGTCGAGCAGGATATCACGCCGCATGCGCAGGAGCAGGTCCAGCAGGGAACACGTCTTGTCACAGTACACGAGCGAGTGGATCTTGACTTCAAAACCGCGCATGTCTTCGAGGGGTAGCGGCGGTTGCGTGGCACTGCCGCTGGCGCTCGCCTTTTTGTTCTTGAATGACAGGTTGACTTCGACCGTACCGAGACGGATTCGCTTGAACATGAGGTTGGTCTTGGCGCGGTCCCGCATCTCGCTCACGTCCTTGTCAAAGTCGTTTGCAACTCCTTCAGCTGATCCATCGTGTGGTTCAGTGGCGACCTGGGCGATTCGTGACAGCCACTGGGACGCCTCATCTTGTAGGGTTTGCATCGCCTTGGTGCGTGCATCCGCTGCGTGGTCGGTGTCGCTTTCGGACCGGTGGCGTGCGCGTCCATGCGTCAATGGATGCGCTGCCTTGCCCGCCACTTTCACTGCCTTCTTGAGGAGGCCTTCCCCGCTGCCACCTCCCGACGTCTGTGGTGCCGATAAAAACTGGGAGCGGATCTCGTTCTTCTTCTCTTCCTGTCGCTCGGTTGTCCCTGACGCTGCCGTGATGAACGCGACGAGCTGGAGGATGAGGTCGTAGGTCAGGCACACTTGCATCGGGTGGACGTTCAGTTCAAAATGGCGAACCACTTTGATGCCACCAACGGATGGAGCAACCTCAGCGTCGACACGCACAAACGTCTCTCCGCCGCTCCAAGACGGGGAGTGCTTGAGTGGTAGCAGCAGCTCCGGGTACGGCGTGTTGGGACAGAGATTCTTGCACGCGACGTCGGCGATCGTGAGCGCCAGCGTCCCGGACTGGTCCTCGTACATCTTGAGCTTAACCTTGAGGTTGGTCATGGCGGCGCTGATGATGTCCGAGTTGACCGCACTCAGAGTGAGCGACGCATTCTGGAGCCCAAACACGAAGTGCACGTTCGGAGTTGTCTGGCGCTTGATCATCTCCGCGGCGATCAGAGATCTCAGTACGTTGGCCATGGACGCATGCTGCTGCTGTAGCCGTTGAAGATCATCTGTGACCGTCTCCATGTGCGTCGTCGCTGACCCAGTCAGACTCAGGCTTGTTTGCATGGATGAAAGCATCGACGCCGAGGACAACCGCCGCATAAACACCATCGGCGTGGCCGTCGCCAAGACGTCGAGATCCCGCAGTCCGTGGCCGCGCACGCCATCAACAGCATGCATCACGAGGTTGGCGCGCTCAGTCGCCTGGTAGTTCCATCGGCACGTGTGGCGCCAGTGGATCTCGGCGATCTCCCACTTGAGTTGTTGCTTGGCCGCGATCAACTGCTGGATCGAAGAGCGAACACTGGATGGATTACGGAACCCTTGCAGCAGCTTGGAGTAGTCTGGCGACTGATACTGCGCCAACTTGGCGGTGACGACCTCCATCCATGCAAGAATCAAGTTCTGTAGGATGATCTTCGAGTCGGTGTTGACGCCAATCTTGATTGTTGGAATCTGCAAGTCGATGCGGTGCGTGGTAGTGAGGTCGTTGTCCACCCATATCATCACGTGCGCAGGAATCGGCGTCACTACTTGCTTCAGCAGTCCGTACGAGCTCGGGCAGTAGGATATACCGTCCGCTAGCGTACGCAACCAAATGATCCGAGATTTGACGTCGATGTCAAGCGGTGCCGTCAGCACTTGTACACCGTCGACTTTGAGATCGATCAGCTCGTGCTTTAGATCCTGAGACCGAGAGCGGCGAAGCGAGCCGCAACTCAGAGCCAACAGAACCGAGCCTTTGTGTTGGTGGTTCTGGAAGCTGATCTGGACATCCATGAAGCGAGCGGCCATGAATGGCTCGACCACGGACGACGCGGCAGTCATCGGTTGGTGGTCGTGCTCGTCTCCGCCATCGCGGTCAAAGTTGAAAGACTGCAAGCGATTCGTCGGTACCTCATTCGCAGCGTGGAAGATCGGGCCAAACTTGGGGTCGTCTGCGAGGGAGGTGACCTTCTTTGGACTCTCCAGATCGCGAACTGAAGGAGCAATGTCAGCAAACAACACACAACTTGTCGAGCGCCACGGCACTTACCTGGAGGCGGCAAGGACTCAGAGCCAGCGTTGTCTTGGACAAGCTCATCTGGAATACGATTCAGTTCCGGGAGGCACGCCCGGATGACCTGCACCCAGTTCTCGACGATATCAATCATGGTTTCCACCGTCTCTAGCGTGACGAGAATGCGGACCTCGCTGGCGGCGAGACCCAGCATGAATCCTTGCCTGCCAAAGTCATCGATGAACCCTTGGCGGATGGCTTCTCGATTCTTCAGACCCGTCGGGTTCTCATCTTCAGCAGGACCAGTAGACGAAGGCGACATGGCGACGCCAGGTTTTGCATCCACTTCGTCGTCCCTGAAGTGGTAGGGATTGTGTTGCGCGATATCGAAGTGGTCGAGGATATTCTTCTTCGATCGCGCCCTTGCCTGATCCTCGGAGTGGGTGGACGATGACAACGACGCTGTTCGACTGCCTGGGCGTTGCGCAACCTCTGTAGCCTGCGGAGGCTGCTCGCTTGCCGCGGCATTGAAGACAGAGTGGATGGTCTCAAAGTCGACGTCAAGTTGTGAACGTGAGTGCTGATTTCGGTCCCCACAAGCATCCAACGTGACGTCTCGCACGGACACCAGCGACTGCCCACGACTGCCCGTAGATGGAGTGCAGATCCTCACTTGGATATCGCACACCGCGGCTGAGATGTCTCGGATTGCGAAGGCGAAGTCTCCTACCTTCACCGGGATCTGGCATCGTGTAGCTGGTGTTGGATCGCTCTGAGCAGACTGCAGTGAGCCGGCAAACTCAAAGTGTTCGTTGATGCAGGCACGGATCCCGACGGGGCTCTTCTCACTGTGGTAAAGCGCGATGTCCAATCCCACGACGGCGAAGCTCTCCACCAAGACGTTCTCTAGGATTGCGAGGAACTTGTTCAAGACGGACTCGTCATCGGGTGATGGCTTGGCAACGGGATCCGCGTTCTCCACAGCAGATTGGCGTCTTCGTCCACGACTCGGGAATGCATACCGTGGAAGCACTTGGTACAAGCGGCTGAATCGAATCAGCCATTCCACGTTCTTGGTGTACAAGACGATCGCACTTCGCGCCGCAATGTCTCGTCGAGTGATTGATTCTGCTGGTGTTTTTGGAGCAACCTTTCCAGATATGCTGAGAGCGAAGCTCTTCGCCGCGTACCTGTTCAAGCAGCCGTGAACATCTATCACACTGTGGGGGAACTCGGGTTTGTAAGGCTTTGCCGCTGCCAGATCGATGCAGATCGCCGAAGATGCGTCACGAATGCTGTGGAAGATGACTGGATACAGGAAGTGCACCGAGGATAGGCTCCTGTCCCCCCAATTGACATGGGCTTCAACTCGTAGACTCGTGAGCTCCATGATGTTGGTGATCGCATCTGGCTCGATCTTGACACTGAGACGATCGATCTCTACCACCGCTGCGGCGTCACCTACTCGACTGCAGTGCGCATGCACACGCTGCACTGCGATCTCCAGGTAGTCCCCGCACTCGAACGCAGTCGGCGCAGCGACCAACCGTACCGCCACGTCTTCCACTTTCGCCGTTATGCGTCCATGCATTATACGTCTCGCGGTATCCCACGGCGTCGTCTGGTACTTGACATCAACATCGAGCAGAAGTGATGGCAGCACTCGTTCAGCTACCAGCATGAGCTCCTGCATCGTGTAGATATACCCTGGGCCAAAGAACGCGGTTGGCCGCATAATCTCGACACCAAGATCGCTGTACACTCGTATCGAAGAAGTGAGCTCAAACTCCGGCACTATGTGCGGTGGACTGGCTGGAGCAGCGATGATCATATCGCCGGCTAGGCTCAGATCCTCAATCAGAGCCACCGGTGTCGGAAAGTCTCGCATGCGAATCGCCACGTCGCGGACACTCACTTGTAGCCGAGTGCACACTGCGAGCTGGAACGCAGGAGCGTAATCAGCTGCGGTCTGTCCCATGTGGTCGAATGCTTCATCAATCGAGGGTATTGCCTCGTCAAGCTCACGAACTCTCTGTGTGATGATTCGCTCCTCGGACTCAAATCTCACATCCGCGTCGACGTCCCCAATGTGGATCACCAAGATGTATCCGCTCAGAAGCGACGGGGCTGCCCGACCTTGATGGTAATGCAGGTTGGACTCGAGCTTCTTGATCTTGTGAACGTAGATCTTGCTGTGCTTCTCCAACAGAAGCGACTTCATATCCTCAACGGCATCTTCCGATTGAAGAAGCTCGGCGTTCGTCAGCTTGAGTGTCGTGATTTGATCTTCGAGTAGTTGGTCGCGAAGCTCTTGTTCGGCGAGCTCCTCGATCCACACGGGATACACGTGCCCCAGCCAAGCCTCCATCGGGTTGTCCACGCACTTGAAACTGGTAGAACGCAGCTGGAGCCACATATTTGGCTGGCCTGGAGTCAACGGCATCCTGTGGAAGAATCGGAAGAACACATCTCCTTGTGGACGCCAGGACGTCGCAAACGATTGGAGGTGATTCGAGATGTTGGGAGCCACATCAGCTTGAACTGCATCGGCGAAATCGACCAGGTCGAGCTGCAGCGACAAGGTCACTTGGAGGCCATCAATATCGATGATCATGCCATCCCGTCTCGGACTGTCTGGTTGTAGCCGCCTGCACGCAAGCTGGCGAAGACGAAGACTCTCTTCGAAGAAGCCAAATACGTAGTCACGCCGTTTATCGACCGTGTGTCGAACTTGAACACGATCGACTTGGAGAACTTGCAGCGTCTGATTAACCGACAGCCCGACGTCGCCAAACTCCCACAACTCCGGGAGATCGTTGCTTGCCATGAGACCAACTTGAAGCTTCATTTCGTAGGCATCCTTGGTCGCACCGCTCTGGAACTTCGCGAGAACTTGAAGGTTTGTTGCATGGATGCGGTTCAATCCATCTCCACCGGCACTGATCAACTTCCCGAGAAGCTGTTCCCGGTGGATGCACTCGGCCTGATCACCGGCGGCCACACTGATACCTCCCTCTCGGTTGTACCTGCTGGTCGGGGGTGTGCAGTGGATTCCGTAGGTCGAGCGCATGCGATACAGCATCTCCCACGTGGAAAAGGTGATGCGTCGAATGAGCTCCACGACGCGTTCTTGGCTTGCCATGTCCCATCGTAGGACGACGTCGTCGATAAACATGTCGAGAACTTTCATCGGGCACCGTGAAAACCGAACCTCTTCGAGAGCGAATACCTTCACTGAAAAGTAAGGCACCGTGGTAGCTCCCTTTGAGACCCTCTCTACAGCCGCCGAAGTCGCTTTTGAATTGACCACACGTCGAGAAGCCAGCTCTTGTAGTGTCGATGGTCGTCTGCGCATCACTCGATTCTGCTGCAGCGATTGTGTTGATCGAAGATCCTTCTCGCCTCGGGTGCCGCTGATGTGGATATCCACAATAGAGAGACGGAACCTGTCGGTGGTTTCCTCAATGCTCATGTTCAGCGTGTCCACGCTCACACATTCCATGTAGTTGAGCCCACGGTGGCTGTGTGGGACCATGACGATGCCGTGCTTGAGCTTGAACCGGAACTTGATGGTCTCGGAGTCGGCAATGCAATCTTCAATCACATCCTCTCTCGTCTTCATTGATGGGACTGACGCAGGTGCTTCACGATCCCAGTGCTGGTCATCCATCCAGTCGTACGTCTCTTCCAGCATTGGTGCCATTACGAAGATGCCAACATCCAGTAGGCCACCAATCGAGTGCATGGCTTCGGGAGTCCACCGAGCCTCAAGCCATTCAGCCTCCAATTCTACGCCAGCAGGAACCGTCGGCGATGATAGGAGGTACACTGGCTCGATCAGCGCTCGCACGAAATCCAGGGACAGGAACGACGTTCTTGTCACTGCTTGCGCTGGTGTGTAGAATAGTTTCACGCGCGAGCCTTGAATATCTGCTTTCGCTCGGATGCCAAGTGGTTCCTCCGTCATGAAGGGATGTGCAAACACGACAATCTCTTCCACGGAGAGACCGAGATCGGGCACTCGAGTCGGCAGAATCGAGCACGTTTGGTCTCGAGCCAAACAGAGAATCTCGGTTCGCTGGACCTTGAACTGCACTTGCACGTCGACATTAGCTTCATTATCATCTTGTCCAGAATCATTCTCGTCCTCTTCGACGCTGCAGTTCACTGCTGGATCTGGACTCATGCTCGACTTGGTTGCTCGATGGACCGCCCAGACCCACGGTGCAAGGTCTCCACACACGACAGCTCGAATGTAGCGGCTCTCGCCGTTGATTCGATTACACCACGTTGCCACTGGTACGTGCTCTTCGGCGTGATGGAGCGTCGATCGCGTATCGACTTCGACCTTTAGTCCGTCCACTTGCAGTAAGGAGTGGCGATCACTTGAACTCGCAGCCATCACTGACAGACCCAAGCTGTTGACATCGAAAGTCACCTTACGCTCCTCACTCCTCCCGTCGTTCCCGCCACCATTCTGTGTTGGAGTTCCAGGAACAATGGAGGAAGATGGGTTCCAAACACGCAGTCCCAGTCCTCGTACGTTCACATCGGCTCGGTCATCGATCCCATTCACGAATTCGACCCCCACGTCGCTGATCACGACGGATACATCAGGAACTGCTTGCAGGATGACGAACGGGAGGGTCCGTTGGCGTTGTGGTGAACCCTGTGGCTTGATTTGCGTCGATCTATTGGTGCGAGATGGCGCTGATGCGAGATGACGTAGGAGCTGCTGAACGTCGACTGCACCGCCGAGACGATCGCACTGCATGTGGACAGCAGAGGGCAATGGAGCCCTGAGGTCGCTCATCGTCGTTGCGACTGGGACTGTCAGATCAACTTGGAGATTCTTCACCTCGCCACGAATCCCCACGTGCGGCGTCTCAATCACTACCGCCTCGTCCTTGCTCAGGGTCAGCGCGAACGTAGCCGTTCTTGCAGTCGCATCGTACCGAACTCGTAAGCTCAGGTTTGCTCTCTGTGAGTCAGTCCATACATATGATCAGTATAGTGTCCACACGCCTCCATATAAACTCCGTATGCAAACCTGAATCCGAGTGATCGCGACTTCATCTTGAACTACGTCGACGGATACGCCAGAGAAAGACACGCCGACCAGAGGAAGCAGATACCAGACGAATGCCAGCCGAAGGAGCCACGGTCGGATCGGTTGCCACGATGGATGATCGAGATGAATGATGTTTGCCTTGCTGTCGATCTCTGTCGGTGTCGATGGCTCGGTGGCGCACTGGACGGAGTCGGTGGCTGTGGTCGATGTTAGTATCAGCGCATGCAACGAGGAGCAGTCCACTGTGAACAGCGGCGCTTGCGTTGGCGCTTTGAGGAACCGCCACACGTTCCGCCACAGGTAGATCTGGATGCCCCTTATCGACAGCGTGAGCCTCGTCTGGTCATCGACAGCGATGCTTGATAGGATGCCGACTAATACACGTAGCGTATTCACACGGGAGCCACATAATCAGCGACCCTCAGCGTTGCCTCGTGACAAGTGCAACGTACATTTCTCGATGGCCGCAAGCGCCGATTGTATCAGCAGACTCGCTGCCTGCCATGGTAGAATCCATCAGCGCTTGTATACGATATATGCATTCATGTGTCCGGATGCCATACTTTGGATCCGAAGAGCGCGAGCGCAACGAGCGCGCAGAGCGTGAACCACATTCTCGACCGTCGTGGCCGATCTAATAGCAGGGGGGGTCGCTTGAAGAAGTTGAAGCAATCACGTAATATTGTGTGTAGGGTATTTGTACCCCATGGTATTACAAATGTGACTAAATCGGGGGAGTCCAACATACCGGTTGATCCACCCACCGCAAATGAGACCGATCCTCAAGCGCAGCGAGCGCACGCGCGCGCCAGGGAAGGCGTCAAACTCGCCATCCAAGCGCTCAAAAAGACTCACATCTCCGCCTGGGAGGCGCGTCACGTTCTCTCCGTTTGCCAAGTCCAAGCGCAGATTCCATTCGCGGCACCTGGCAGAATGTACGTTAATAAAACTTTGTCTGCTTCTCCGCTGCTCTGACGGAGAAACGAAACAGTGTTGTGGCCGGCTGATCACGTGTTGCGTTTATGTGGTTGACAGCCCTTGGTCTTATCGATGGTGTGTCTTGTGGATTCGACTTCAATGTCGATACTGAGCGAGAAAAGAGGTAAGCCTGCGCTGCATCACCAATGCATCTTCTCGATGGAGGAAAACTGACGGTATACAATGAATTAACTTTACATCATGGATAGACGCCAAGAGTGGCGCAAGAATGAAATGACCGTGCTGCAAGCACTCTACAAGGCAGCGCAGCGGCAGCGCCAAGGCTGGCTGTCGTTCTTTGAAGACGAGCTCGAGCTGCTGCGGCACGCTCAAGGACGGGTCACACGATGGCTACGTATCCTGAAGAATCCACTGTGTCCCGAAGCCTGGCGACGCAAGGATCGCCGCCTTCTCCGCTCACGTATTCGCCATCCTCCTCAAGTTGAGTTTGACGAGGCCGATCCACAGTACCAACAGAGTGTGAACACTCCACTGATCCCCGCAACGACTGCCGTGCTGCTCGACGCCAAGTATGAGTACAAGCTTGAAGTAGAGCAAGCTACAAGTGCTCAAACAATGGCGATTCCTGCGATTGAAGCGCCAGTATTGACGCCGGCCCATGTCGGCTCACTGTCGTCGTTTCTGAGGAGACATGGCGTCCCTGCGCTCGAAGATGAGTTGAAATTGCAAGCTGCAGTTGAGAGCGACCTTCGTGGCGTGACACATCGCGCGCCAGGACTCCAAATTGTACCCACGACGCGGCGCTGAGTCGGTGAGTATTGTGCAAACTCGTTACACAGTTAGAAACCGTGTCGAAGCAGATATGAACCCTTCAACCAATTTATACGAGTAAAATTGAGCACCGACATCCAGAATCCAGGGTGAAAACTGGAATTATATCGGATATGAGAGGTACGGCTCTGAACACCTTCAAGTAACCCGTGTTCCGATCCGACGATAGCTCGCGCGAAAGCTCCGCTTGCCACGAAAAGGTGCGCAACTCAGCAGACGTGAAGTCAGCGACAGTTCTCTCAGCCTTGCGAGAACACGTCCGGTATCTGAAACGTGCGGTTGTCGTCTCCATTCGAGTCGACCGTGGCGCCAGTCACAGATCATGGGCGCGATGCTCACGTCGCTTGTCTTCCAAGCTCCACCACCAAGCTATGGACCGACACGGCGGTACTTCTTCCTCGGCACCTCTATGCACAATCGCATCGCTGCGTTCTACATCGGCAACGAGTACGTGTAGTGATCAAGGTGTCGATCTGGTAGTCGTGCTTGATGGTCTGACGTGTGAGTTCAGAACAGCCGAGTACACGATCTTATTCTCGCACGGGAATGCGGAAGGTATCAACCGCAACGCTGTTCTCAAGTACAGGCTGATTGATACGCTCACTACCGTTGCCTGATCGTATCTGTGTATGCACAGATCTCGGTATGATCTACGACTGGTTTCGAGAACTTGGCCGACGCCTCAATGTGAGCACTTTCAATCATCGAGACGACGCTGCTCTAGTGGCGATTCACGCTGAGAGTGGTGCGATCTTGACGTAGGTCAACATCATGGCGTACGACTACTCCGGGTACGGGATCAGCGAAGGAGAGTCGAGTGAAGAGGCCGTGTACGCGGACGTGGAAGCAGTATTCGCGTACTTGGTCAACGTCAAGAAGACGCCACCGAGCAAGATCATCGTGTACGTAACCACTGCGAAATCGTTGGCCAAGTCCATCATTCAAATCACCCTCGCTTTTGTTTTTGGTGCCCAGCTACGGACGTTCTCTCGGGTCGGGTCCGACGACGTACATCGCAGTCAAACAGTCACGGCTTCGAGATCCAGTGGCCGGCATCATCTTGCAGAGCCCACTATTGTCAATCTTTCGCGTGGCGTTCAACTTTCGGTTCACGATCCCAGGCGACTTGTTCTGCAACATCGACATCATTGACGAAGTCGAGTCGCCTGTGACAATCATCCACGGCACGCGGGACGAAGTGGTGCCGTTCTGGCACGGGGAAGGCCTGTTTGAAAAGTGCAAGCAGGAATGGCGATACAAACCTCTATGGGTTACCGATGCCGGCCACAACAACATCGAAGCGTTCCTCAGGTGAGCTCACCAACTGCTGATCGTGAGCTGATCATCGCTGATAATTGGTACCGTTCTGAACAGTGCTCTAGGTGACGAGTTCTTCACGCATTTGATAGAGTTTGTGGCAGTGTGTGGAGAGGCACGCCGCGTCCCTGAGAGGATGTGAAGGGGGTCTTGACCGGACGATACTGCATCCAGATAGATAGGAGAATGTGTAGTACAGTCATTCAATCGCAAAGGTTGAACGAGTCGATGTAGTATTCCGTATGCAATCGCGGTCACCATCTAAGGCGGTGCAAGTTTTGACTTTTTCTTCCGAAGTCCGTGAAGTCGAGACTTCAGTGAGCTCGCAAGTGACCCCGAAGTTGACCCAATGTCGTAGTTTGCGTTCTCGTCAATCTGCTGCAGAGCCTTGCGTTTTCGTGGTGAAGTCGGTTCCGAAGCTGGATCAGATGCCTGTTGCTTCCGGAGACGGTGCTCAAGCTCAGCGATTCGTTGCTTCATCTGGAGTTCCTTAGCTTGGAATGTTGCCACGAGCGCTTGCTTCTCGTGCTCAACCTCGTACAGCTTCTCTTGTGCCACCGCTAGATCCGATCGAGCCGACATCGAAACCTCGAGTTCATTCTCCATGAGTAGTGCCACCACCTTGGTCTTCAGGACACCATCCGTCATCGCCTTGTGCAGATACTGTTCGCAGACATTGTGCAGCGCACTCAACGCCACTGTGGAGATTGGGAGCGATCGCCTCATGGTGTCAATCATTTCACGATGGACGATCTCAGCAAACCATCGCCGCGAAATGATGTACACGTTTCCGTCTTCGAAGCAGTCTTGTTCGGCGTCTTGCGGCTCTGCGCCGTCGTCTTGAGGCGCACCGCGGTGACCTTTGTACGAGTAGTCCATGATGGTCCCACGTGATTGCCAGTGCGAGTCTTCGTCCTGAACTTCAGCTTCCCAATCTTGGCCCATCTCGTCGTCAGAAAAGGAACCTTGGCCCATTGGAGCGTCGCACTCGTCCAACTCCATGTCCGGTTCTTTGATGAGAAGTTGCTCATCGACGATGTGCTGAGCTTCACGAAGGGACTGTTCTCTGGAAGATCTCTTCCGCGTCTTGCCCTCCTGTTCAGCAACATCAGAGCCTTGTTCATTCTCCAAATCTGCTTCTGGCTCATCTTCGACGTCAATATCTTCCAGTTCGTCGTCGCCGTCATCACTCTCGTCCGAATCTGAATCAGCGTCGCTGTCTCCGTACCAGTCACTCGTGTCATCTTCATCACCACTTGACCACCCTTCGTCGTCTGCATCCCACGCGACTTGATTCGCGACGTAATCTGTCTTCTGATAGCGCCCTGTGGGCTCATGATCTGGCTCGTCTGGAGCTCGGTTGAAGGTCATTCGCATCTCCACTATTTCCGTCACGTGGTACTCTTGAACACTGCCGGAAACGTTGAGCACGCACGTGTCATCGTACCCATACAAACGGATACCTTGCTGCTTGCAAGCATGTAGCACGTCTGTCAGCAGGATGCCGAAGCGCTGACTGTGGGCCGTATGCTGTACGATCTGGGTGATCAGCTTGCGCAAAAAGCAGTGGAAAAACTCTCGAGTCGCCGTAGTCGCGCTCGTGCAGGTCGTCGTGAAGCCAGCTCGCAGCTGGAAACGGCGCACCAACGCGTCAGTGAAGAGTTCGTCGAGAGCGTAAGTCGCTGTCCTCACGGACTTGTCGCCATCCAGTTCGCGACGCGCAACGCGATACTCCATCTTGGTGTTGAATGAAGGTTGCCGTTGAGCTCGAGGGGGAGATGCGTGTGGCAACAAACCAAACAAAACTCGAGATTTGAATTTCCCTTGACCATCACTCTCAGTTCCCGCTCAAATCGTATTGTACCGCATTTATGGTACATTGTCTGAGCGCCTCAGAAATGCTCAGAGGAGGATAGCCATTTTGAACCGAGACGGTGTGAAGGGCGGGAACACGCGCGGGAACCAAAGGAGCGAGGGGCGACGCGATGGAGGAGGACGCGCAGCAGCGGGTTACGTTCCTTCTGCAGGAGATCGACGCCAACATTTGTGCGGCGCATCGGTCAGCGACCCAGATTTGTTCGACTGTGCGGAAACACCACCAAATTCTGCGCCAGATCCACGAGTCCTCACAAGTATGGAGGCCACTTTTTGAATCGTTTGCCGTGCAGCCAGCGGCGGCAAAGCGACCGCCGATCACCCCCGCGCCACCGACAAACTCCAGATCGCGCGCATCATCTCCCCCTGGCTCGGGAGCGTCTGAGGAGAACGATAATACCGTGAGAAACCTCAATTTCAGCGATGATGAAGGTGAAGAGGAAGAAATGGAGGAGCAGGTGTTCAAGACCACGACGCTCAAGCGACTGGGCCACGAAAGCGCAGATGAAAGTATGAATGCCAGCATCACAAGTGACCGGCTGCCGTCGATGGCCCGAACGCCATACATGCCATCACACGGACCACAGCCGACCTCGAGAGCGAATGAAGGTGTGTCGATGATCTCGGAGAGCACCAACTGGACGCCGTCGATGAGCTCCCCACCACGCACAAATGTACTCAAGGTATGTTGTACACAATATGCTATTGATCTTGTGATACTGACCACTACGCTCTGTTCCAGATCCAGTCAAGAGCTGCCGTGCCGCCATCCACTCCTCCGTCTGCAATTAGCAGCATCCACCCATCCAGTCCAAACATTAGCAGGGACCTGATGAAGATGGGCGCATTCGAATTCTCCCCTCCTCAACAGAAGCGACCGCGTGCTTCATCAATTGAAGACTCACCTCAACGGCCAGCGAACTCGAGTCCCAGGTCGCCAGTAATTCCTCGATTCGCAACAGTCGACACGGACATCGAGGAAACAAAGGGAGATGCATCACCAATCCATCAGAGTCCGCGAAAACGAAAGCGCCCAGGCAGTCCGAGCCAGGATGCTCATGCACGGCAGACCTTCGGGTCCCCTGTCCGCCCCAGCTCGCCATCCACCACCGTGTCAACACCAAACTCCTACACCAATCTTCGATTGAAGTACAGTGCTCCCGAGTACACGACGCCAAAGCGCTCACGGCCACCGGAAGTGAATCCGAAAACCGTGGAAAGCATCAAGAAGGCGAGCGAAGAGCTCATGAAGCACAACGATAGCCCCGTGACACCGACATTCGAAATGCCGTCGCCGCTGCTTCGGACCCAGCTCAAGGCGATGACTCCGCACACACCACTATCTAATCGTCTCGTGGGTGCGAATCTCGACGTTGGCAGCACAACCCAAGAATCACGGATCCACGAATACGACGAATCGTTCGAGTCGGGTGAGCCCGCACCAGAGTTCCAGCTCTCGCTGTTCCCGTCGGCATTCCAGGTATGCATAGCTACATCATCTCTCTCGCCTGTGATGTTACTGATCTCTATCCCTTGTTGCTCAGCGTGGTATTGGAGCTGTTCAAATGTCGACCCTCTACAGTCGTTTCCAAGGGACCGACAGCAACAGCAAGCCAGCTCTGGTACGATGAAACGTGGTGGGCTCGAGCTCGCTCGATGGGAATCACTAACTTGTCTGCTCCTCTATAGAGTGTCGACCAGCTCGCTGAAGCCCTTCCAGACTACGGCAAAGAACGCATCGAGATTCTGCTGGATACGTTGGTTTCAAGGCGATTGCTCCGACCTTTCGTCGTTGAAGGAACGATGTTTTGGCAGCTTGCTGTTTGATGCTCGCACGCGTCAACCGACGACTCGACACACGTAACGCCAACGACCAAGTTGAAGAACAACGCGTCAGCGACGCCAGATTCGCCCACGAAGAGACTTGCGAGGAGCACAGTTTGCGGGACAAGGAACACGTAGGCTTCTGGGTTGCGTGGGCCACGGTACCGGCAATATAAATGCGGTGATGGTAAAATTTAGACTCCCTAGACTTGGAGATACTAGAGCACCATGGGGAAACTCAATGAACAAGCGTTAGTGTATTTCGTGCTTAACGCCATGCGATTCTGTTTTGATTGTTTTCTGGCTGGGGTCCTCGGTCCGACCTCCGCTCTGGGCATCGAACGAGGCAGGCGTGGAGGACCAGCTGCACCTTAATAAATATGACTGGGTGGGTGGGTATACGCAAAAGAACACAGGCTGGTTGATGCTGGCTGGCGCGACGCTCAGTCGGAGGAGGCTGCGGAGGCGTCGGCGAAGTTGAGGAGGTCGTCGTCGTCCACGGACATGAGCGATTCCTGCAAGTTGTCCGACACGAGCTCGAGCGAGGGCGACCGCGCGAAGTGGGTCTCGTCTTGATCCATGGTGTCGGCATCACTCGCGTGCTCCTCCGCAGCGGACTCATCGCAGCTACTCACGTCAGTATCTAGGTCCTCTTCGTCCGAAGAAGACGAGTCACTCAACGGAGACGCAAGCAAAGAGGAGGCCTGCGAGGCATCCGCCACGGCTTTCGACATGAGCAAGATACTGTCCACGAGTGCTTGGTTTTCCGTACTCGCATCGCCGTCGTCGATGCCATCCACGCTGTTGGGCGTGGATGGCGTCGACTTGGACCTGTTTGCGGCGGACGGCTCATTCACGAGGAACCGCGAGTCGTAGATCATCGCGGCGTTGGCGACAAACTCGTCGTGCTCCTCTTCCTTCTTGAGCATCAATCGCTCAATCTCTTGTTGAATCTTCTCCTTCTCGTCCACCTCCAGGTCATCGGTGCAGAGTTTCTTGGCGTGGCCTGGCAGTAAGTGGTCCACGAAGCTCGGGTCCACGGGGTCGTAGAAGTAGCCGTCCCCCATCTTGCGCTTGCGGCTCTCGAGCTTCTCGTCCAGGAATGGTTGGCGCCATTGCCATGGGCACTTCATCATCGCCTGGTGGCTGTTCAGTGCGCACGGTGTGATCGGCGAGTCCATCGCGATGGAAGGGAGGGAGGGAGGAAGGAATGGCGAGTCGGCACGTAGGGGGTTGGCACTCAATGAATGGCACGTGATGCAGACAGAGGAAGCACGACGATGCTCTCTTCTCTGCGTACCCGGTACTCGCGTGGCACACTCAGTTACTCACTCGGCAGCGATGGCGATCGCAGCAGAGGCACGAAGCAAGAATGGCCAATGCGACTTGGCTCGGGGATCTCTTCGGTCGGCCGACTGCCCCCACCGCCCCGCCGGTTGGTTTGGTTTGGTTTGGTTCGACGCGCCTGGCTGTTCTTTTCACATGACCAAAGCGCGGCAAGACCTAAAACAAGACTGGTTTCCCCCAATCACTGCGTGCTTGAGGTAGGGCTAGGGCACTGAAGAAGAACCAAAAGCGTAGTTTTGCCAGGCTGTTTCGGTAAGTTTCAGGCTCAGACGCTGTTCTTTATTTGGAAAAGATCCACGCATGGTGGTTTGAGGGGTCCTAAAATCCAGCGTCGGGGCGGTAAATTACCGTACCGTGGATATGAGTGGGAAAACTACCGCCACACGCGTCCCACTCTTCATGCGAGTTCAGTTCAACATGCCACCGACACTCACGGACCGCCAATCGCTCTGAACCACCAACATCAGTTGATCGCGAACCAGAGTGAATGCTGTAGTAATCGTGGTGTTGTTGCGAAGAAGAGCAGGGCCAGCTTGACGTGAGCTGCCCAGCGGTGGGTGGCCCAGCGGTGGTGACGATGCGGTGTGGATGGATCGTTCTCGAATGTTTCGTCTGGTCGACGCGCTCAAGCAGAGCGTCGAGACCGCAAGAAAAACCGTTCTGCTCCGATGGGTGATTGGATGTCCGCAAACACTTTGCTCATCAGTCGGCTGCGACGTTCCTCTGTGACCAACGTGGTGGCTGACTTCAAGATGGATCCAACGTGAGGACCAACAGTGGTAGCTTGGAGGCACTTGAAAGAGCACGTCGGCACAGGAATCTCAACTCGTAGAGATTGTACAGTACTGCTGCGTGTGTGCTGTACAAGCCTCAAAAATTTACTTCACGTTACGGTACATACATAGTGACTTTGGGTAGTACTTCCCTCATTCCTCTATCGCTGATGGAGCCAGCGTCGCCATGCGGCGGCGATACACACACAAGCAACCCGTCACCTCCATGTTTCTCACCACGATGCCAAGCACCGTCGGCCCACCTGTGACATGTGCGGCTTCTCGTGGCCAATGGTTTTATTCATCCAATCAAACTTCGCCAATTAGAATATATCGGAAATATATGAATTCTGTGTCCACACGAAAGATATTCGATCTCACGTTCGTGATTGGGCGATTTAGTCAGTCCCCCTGCCAACCTCACTGGCAAAACGTTCTATTTTCTTGGCACACGTCACACATTGCCATTGTCCGTTACAAGGGTCCGGACCCGAAGATGCCGCCCGCCCGGCAACGGACCACCGACTTCAGCAGCGGAGACTCCGCGACACCAAAGACAAGCCTCTGATCACCGCACCAAGTGCATCATATATCATGAACTGGGATGCGAATCTCGCAGCGATCATCAAGCACACGGATGCCAACCTCAAGCAACAGTTCCGACAGTTCGAGAACCTACCGATGCCATCGGGGGCGTTCTCCCCACCGCCAGTCCTATCGGCGTCAGCACCACCTCACGCGTATCAGCGTGAACCTCAAGAAGAAACTGGAAACAGCATTGGCAGTACGTTTCTGCGCGAAACGATGGCAACAATGCGTGGGGAGGCACCATCCGCATCGTTCGCGCAACACTTCCGTGATTTACGTGACCGCCGCAAGCACGAGCAGCGAGAAAACAATCGCGCACCGAGTGAGGATGGCGAGAGCGAATACGACGCAACTGCGGATCAGCAAGAGCATCGTTCCTCAAGCCGTCGACGGCGATCGCGTCATCCAAGCGGCAACACAGGGCTCGGCCACCACATGTACTCCTCGCCCACTTACGACATGGCTCAGATGATGGAACAGGTTCGTCTGAGTCTGAAGCTTGAAGTCGACGCCCGTGCTGCGATCGCCGAGCGCCAGTTGAGTGCGCTTATGCAACTATGCAAGGCATCCTCGGAAGAACTAGACCGCCTCCGCATCGAAGTGTGCGCCACGGATCGACAGCTCCATACCCTGGACCAGGTCCAATCCAAGATGCGTCAAGAGCTCACGACCCAAAAGGATATCAGCTTCCACTTGCAGTCCATGTGCGGCAAGGATGAATCGTGGCGCATACAGGCAGAGAACCAGCTACTGGAGCTCCGTCAAATGGTCGCGGCGCTGCGTGAGCACGGCAACGTGATCCAAATGCAAGTGCAAGAGAAGCTGTCGCGACAGGAACTATTGGTGCAGTTCAACGCCGCGATTGAGCCGATCAAAGCCCAGTTCCAAGCCACGCTTCAGCACCAGGCACAGCAGCTGGCCGAGGTGACAAGAACCTCCAGTTCAACGTCACTGCTGCTCGATGCCTTGACCCAAAAGGTGAATCGTGTTCAGAGCGACGAACTCATCGCAGTGCGAGCGGATCTACAGGCACTCAAAGCACACGTGAGTCGCATGGGGATGCTAGACGGTCGCAGCGCTCTAGATTCAGAGGATGATAGCGATCCAACGCAGGGCGAATACGATACAAGCACGTCACGATCACGATCACGGCGGTCGGGACACAAGCGTGCGTCGAGAGTGAAGGAGCGAGCCGAGGCAGACAAGGCGCAACGGGATGAACTGTTGAAGAAGGAGATTGTCGAGAAGCTACTGCCCCAGGCAGTTCGAGAGGAAGTGGAGGTGAGCGTCCGCCCTCGGCTGGCCAAGATGAAGGAGCTGGCCCTTCAGCATCAACGACCGATCAAAGATGACGTGGAGAATGCACTTCGTCAACAGCAAGAAAGCAGCCTGACGCAACACCGACAGACAACAGCGACCGTCGCAGCGTTGGAGGCCCAGTTGAAACAACTGGACCAGCAGCTCCGAGGTGAACTGCTAACCCATTCGCGTGAACTTCGTGATAAGCTGGAGCAGCATGGAAACGGGGTCGCGACTCAGTTGACGGCACTGAGCGAGACGCACGTGAGTGCCATCCAGGCCAAGTGCTTGGAACTGTCCAAGGCTGTGGACACGGAACAGATAGAGAGGAAAGCAGCGATCGATCGTGTCAACGAGGACGTTCGCAAGGTTCGCCACGCACTTGAGGAGCAGATCCACGCAACGAAGTGTGAGCACCGCTCCACGACGAGTGCGATGAGTGAGGAGTGGACTCAGCGGCTACGCGAGACACAGCGCAAGTGCACGGATGCCGTGGAATCAGCTAGCGACAAGCATAGGCTGCTGATAGATACGGGTATGGCTAAGGTGGATGGCCGTGTCGACCGCGTCGAGGCAGAGATCAAGACGCTCCACACGATGACGGCCAAGATGGAGCGAACGGTTGCGCAGTCCCAGGTGTCTGTCGCGCAGACAGCAGCAAGAGTCAAAGGTCTAGAGTCGATCGGAGACGAAGCCGAGGCTCCGTCTCGCCTAGTGCGACGAGGAAGTGCCAGTGCCAGTGCCAGTGCGGACGTGGCACACTCGGCCCAGCTCGCATCGATCGATATGCTGCTTCAGAAAATGATGCTGCAGATGCAGTGCCAGCACCAGCAGCAACAGTCGCAACTGGCGATGGCGGTCACGACGGCAAGTCCAACTGCGCCACAACCAGCTCCTCCACAAACGATACCCGGCCAAGTGATGCCGGTGGGTCAAGACCACAAAACAGCCGACCCTCAGGTAATAAAAGATGAACCAGCGAAGCCTCCTTTGAAAGAAGAGGTACCAGCCACGACGCCAGTAAAACCTGTGCCTGGGCCAGAGATCGACGACATTGTCTCTCGAGCGGTGGCCGATGGGCTAGCAGCTACTACGAACACTACCCAGCGGCCACCTCCAGCGCCAAGCACATCGAGTGCACCACGAACACCGCCCACCTCTGCACCTCTGACCACGGTGCCACCACCACCAAGCACGGACAGTAAAGTGTCCAAGAACGAGGCACCGACGGTACCAGTGATTCAAATCCCTGATACTAACATACGCGTCCAGCAGACGCTAGAGGCGTCAGCGAAGGGTGCAATGACAGAGGCAGAGATGGCCGTGCTGCGAATCGAAGCTCGACGCAAGCAAGAGCAGGAGGCGCGTCAGCAAAGTACGACTACAAGTACAGCATCCCACAAGCCCGTGGCGGCAGCCCCACCGCCGTCGCTCACTCGTGCCGCGTCCACGACGTCAGTCACGTCACCTCCAGCCACACCAGGACCAGCCATCACCACTCCACTGGTGCGCAGCACCTCTGTCAGCAACCTCACGGTGCCACCGCCACCTTCACAGTCGCCAGCCTCGTCTCGACCACAGACGTCACATAGCTCGAATGCATCTATGGCGACGCCGACCAAGCCACCGCCCCCACCACCGACGCCACCGACGATGAAGCCACCAACAGCACCAGAAGTGAAGGCAGCAATTGCCCCACCTCCCGTCACTATCAATGTTCCAGCACCCACCACGTCCTCACCTGAAGCAAAGCCACCTTCCACCACACCTCCGTCACCACCGGCCGTATCTCCAGCACCAAGTCCGCCTACAGCCGTGGCGACCGGTACCACGCCATCGCACACACTGTGTGAGCAATGCCGCCTGCCGGTGAGGTCGGAGCTGCTTGCAGAGCACATGCAGCGACAGTGTATCAAACGAACGGTGGGCTGTGCCAAGTGCCAGGTCAAGTTCTCGTGGCATGAGGTCGACAGCCACCAGCGCGATTGCACCAGCGGATCCTCTACCACTGCGTCCCCACCTCCTCCTACTGTACCTGCTGCTGCTTTAGCATCCGACGTGTCATCGTCCAGCGCACTGAAAAAGTGCCGCCATTGCTCGGCCGATGTGCCAGGCAGTGAGCTGTTTGAACACGAGCTGCGCTGCGACCAGATGCTCAAGCAGTGCCCCCACTGTCTGCGCCGCCAGCGTGTCGCGGAGCTCCAAGACCACATCGAGAACTGCGACTGTCGGCTTGTATCGTGCCCCAACGACTGTGGTGGCAAGTTCCTTCAGCGGGCGATTGAGAAACACGTCACGACGCGGTGTTCCAAGCGGTCCGCTAGCTCTACACCGACCACTGCGGCGGAGGCCACCACGCCAGCACCCACGAGTGGAACCACCACGGTTTCCTTACCGTTAGGAGCCGCTCCTGCTGTGCAGAGCCTTCCTCGGTCGGAAAAACCGCGACAAGTTGACAAGGTATGATGGTCTATTGGGATGTGGATGATCGCAAGGCGGTGGGTGGTTTGCTGACTATCGTCTGCTGCTTGCACGGTGATCAGGTCGAATGCAAGTTTTGTGATGAAGCGTTTTCTTCTCGCGACATCGACGTGCATGAAAACAAGTAGGTTCATGTATACGTACAGTCGGTGGCCCAGTGCATGCCTCACGCATGCTGACGCCTTGCTGTTGCGCAGCTGTGACTGGAAACCAAAGCGGTGTCAGCACTGCAACATGGTCATCATCGCACGTGACCTGCTGCGCCACGAGGCGTCCTGCAAGACTACGACCAAGAACTGTCCGCATTGCAACGACACGGTGCGTCAAACCATGTAGACCTACATGCTGGAAGCCACGCTGATCACCACCACTACTTGCTGCCTGCTACTGTAGATGCCACAGTCGGCGCTGGCGCTGCATACCAGCCGTTGTGCCAAGCGCCCCATCAAGTGCATTCGCTGCTGCCAAATGTTCCCGGCCGACGCGATCGTTGCGCACTCGAGCAGCTGCAAATTCGTACCGACAGCGTCCGCACCAGCGCCGAGTGTGGCTGGACCATCAGCGAGTGTCAACCGAGTGCCTCCACCTCCACCGACGCCGCCTCCGTCGTCAGCCACGACCCAGGCCGCATCGAAGCCACCGACGCCAGGGACACTACACGCCACCAAGCCATCCGTCCACACCACAGAAGACGAAGAGCGAATCGCGAGAAGGAACCTGGCGCTGTCCCAGCTCACGAATCAGCGTGTAGGTGGTCGACCACCAGCACTGAATCCTGTGCCATCCACCAATACTCAGGGCAATGGTGTCGCCAAGAAACAGGAACAAGAGGACGACCACAACATTGATGATAGCGAAGAGGACGAGGAGGACGAGGAGGACGAAGACGACGAAGAGGAGGAGGAAGAGGAGGATCACCTCACGCTCGCCCAAGTCGTCGCGGAGTGGAGTGTGGAGAACGTGTGTCTCTGGCTCCACGAGGACGTCGGTGTCCCTGAAGTTGTGGTACGATGAGTGCCCCGACGACGATGATGCTGGATAGAATCTCACGCCTTGCTTGTATCTGTTCAAAAAAAAGCCTCGCTTCCAGCAACGCCGATGCAACGGCGAGCTGCTACTCGAGCTCACAGAGAGCGATTTGATCAACGACTACGGCATCAAGAACCGAGTGCACCGCGAACGCATTCTCAGTGCGATCGATGCGATCAAGACCAGCGATGATTTATCCGATGAGGACCTGGACGAAGGCGACGAGGACGACGAAGAAGAGGAGGAAGAGGAGGAGCACCATCCGCCTGCCTCCCGTGCCAGTGCCATGCTGCTGCAGACGCCCCATCAACGCGCAACTCCGATGTCACGACTCGTTCTCAGTGACGGTCAGTGGTTTGCCAAGTCTATTGTATGGAACGCAGTCGATCACCTGGTTGCGTGTGCACTGTAGCAGCTCCAGTACCGCAGACTCTACTGCGTCGCAACTCTCTCCCGTCACCACAACAGTCGCCGATTCGAACACCAGCTTCCACGGCCAATACGCCACTGCCTTCGTCGAATAGTATGGTAAGGCATGCTGCTGTCTGTTTGACGAGGCGTGGGTCTGAGTACCGTCCTGGTTCTTGTGCTTTAGCTGCGCCGCATCAACAGTGCACTCAACGTCGAGTTCCCTCCATCATCCACCACTCGGTACTATTCTCCTCGCAGCGTTGACCTCATGCCTTCGCCAGCTAACACTCAGTTTGTCCACAGCAAATGATCCTTCAAATCAACTACTCTACTCTCTATCTCACTCACTCGTTGGTCTCCTGTCGTGACTGGAGTTCCACGAGCGGCACGATCGACGGTCGTCCGTGGGCACACTGGAAGGGCAATCGACACGTCCTCAGTTGCTCCATCAGATCGCGGCACTGGGAAACACTGAGGTAGTCGCCAAACATGATGGCGCTTCGACACGCACGCGAATGGAGAAACCGCGTCAGCACTGGTGGCCTCAGTACACGGCGACCGACCGATGAATCGCTGCGAGCCAGCAATTGCAGGTACTCTCGAAAGTCGTTGGCGGTGGCGACGCGTCGCTCGACTCGCAGTGTGCGGTGCAGCGTCACGTATCCCGAGGGCTCGTCAACGATGGTAGCCTCGAACCCCCATGATTCGATTTCATCGTGGAAGAACTGCAGCGTCTCCACTTCGCTAGCGTTCAGTCTCACAGGAATCGGCGGGTCATGCTCTGCAGTTTCCACGTTGCGCTGGTCGCCATTAGGTCCAAAGACCTGGGCTTCCAGGTGCTCGAGACGAACGCGCTCGTCGGCGGCGTGCTGATCGATGCAGAGGAGCAACGTGTTCTCGCTGTCGGCAGCTGACGACTCCACTTTGACCAGGATGAACTTCCTGTCGACCTGCTTGATGACGTGGAGGTGCTCGAAGACTGAGCGATCAACGGCCATCGCCTTGCCGCGGCCGTGATGTAAACTGCGAGGAAGATCACCAACGTAGACCGCTGTCTGCGGTGCATCTGATGGGTCGACGGTGACCGCGATACGCTTCGCGGCCCACGCTTGCACGGGCAGACGGCTAGCACGTGCGTGTTTCTCCACGAGGCGATCGATGGAGAAGTAGTCAGACACGAGACGGGATCCGACGGCGTGTTCTTCTTCCTTTGGTGTGGGGGCCACTGCATTCTCATCACTTGGTTGATTGCCCGAGAGGCAGAGCTGGCGGCGCGCTGTTCCCACTCGACGACTGCATACCCAGGCATCTTCTTGCATATCCTCGCCTTGAAGTGTCTTGCGGATTGGTTTCTCGACCGGTCTCTGTCGAGAGGACTTGGGCAGTGGCCGATGACCGAAGAAGAGTTGGTCGAACGCTGATTCTTGCTTCGAGGCCGGTGTTGGCTCGGCCGGATGTACAAGTGGCGGGTGGCTCTCTTGGCGTTCGTCCAGCCATTCGACGTGGGCATCGTGAGCTTGGGTATCCTCATGCGGCCTCCAATCGATCTCTTGCATCATGGCTTGACGATACTCTACGAGCTCGGGACGTGGCTCTTGGTGATATGTGACATCCTCCTCGGCACGTGGGTCGTCAAAGAGTGAACCCAACTGGACATGGCTTCCACACGATCGGCACTCAACGCACCCAGTCGAGTAGGCTTGATCGTAGGATACAGTGTCGCCGGTGTTGTCCCCGGTAGATTCATACCATGGATAGCTGCTGTCATCGTATATCCGTTGATCGAAGGTAGGATCGTAGTCGAAGTACCCGTCCTCATCATGCGCAACGTAGACGATAGGCATAAGGTCTTCGCCGCCATAGATAGGGCCCTGGCAAACGGGACCTTGGTACTCGCCTCCGTACTTCACATCTGCACCGCCTTCAGCCAATGACAGGCCAGATCGATGCTCGTCATAGTAGAAGACCATATCGTCCTCTGATGCCATCTCCACTTGGTCGCGGTCGCACTGGTCGTACGCATAGTACTGTGCAGACTCATCGCGTTGCCGTCCCGTGGACTGCTCGATCTCTGACTCCACTTTGAGTACATCAGGTGGTTGGGCGCTGGACTCGTCAGGGCGATACTTTTCTGCAAGATACTGCACGGAATGATGAATGTATAGGACCGAAGATGAACACTTGAGCACAAACCAACCTCGACAAATTCGCGCAACATGATCGTCACTTGTTCTGGATGGCGAAAGTGCACTGCGCGAGCTCCACCGTCGCTGTGGAGGTCGTATTCGTGACTCTTGGCACTGACCTTGAGCACAAACAGAGGTATACCTGAAGCAACTCAATGCCCCAACGCTAAGCGGACTTATCAACAATGGCAGTGCTAGAATTGCGTACCCAGTTGACGCCTGTTCGCGTGGATGTTGATCGTCTTGCAGCACTGTCGGTGGAAGTCCTCGATCCACACGTTGTCGAGGAATACGAACTGGTAGTATGCCTGTGCTTGGCGCCAGCCCGGCGAGTCCAGACCCGCACAATCATCACTGCCATCGTGAATGATCCCAACGTACCCACGAACGGCGTACGGTGTCGTCGGGGACTCAAATGCTACGTACTGAGCAAGCGATAAAGTCAGCGTACACCGTGCATTCAGCCCCAAGTCCAGTCGACTCGTACCTCGAGATCCTTTGCCAGGATGTCGCCGAAGACAGCGATCAGCCTTGCTTCACACGACGACACACCTTGAATACAGCATCGCGGAACCTTGTCATCGGCATACGAGGCGTCAATCGATAGCGACGGCCAGATCATCGACAAGCTGCGAAAGAAGGCGCTGAGGCGACGTGCGATCTTGCTGCGCGTTGATGGATTGGATTCGAGCTCGCGCTGGCGAACAGGTAGTTGCCAGAAGAGGTTGCTACCACGGAGTGTGGTGCCCTTGGACGTTCTTGATATCTTGGAACGAGCATTGAAGAGTACACGGCTCTCCTACAGGATAGAGTGCTATCAGTTCACTTGCATGCTTGTAGGTAGTCGTGGCAGTCGTACGTGTACGGTCTTGCGGTACGATGTCCGCTCTCCGTGGATGCGACTTTCTACGTCGACTTCTCGCGCTATTGTCGCGAGACAAACCAGGAACTGGCCGTGCTTTCCGTACGGACCATTGGTCTGGTGTGATGACACTACAGAGCGCAGTGTCTTTGGCCATTGAAATCTTTCTCGCAGGCTTCCATTGTGCTGTACCTGCTGCTTCAAACACGTGCTCAAACAGCGCATCGGGATCGATCCCGTCACCTGTGATGGTCGTCAGTGATGCATAGTACACCACGTTGCTGCCAGAAAAGCTCACCATCGTCGCTGATTTCGAATGATCCCTTCGAGAGATCGATCTTTGCCGTGATGTGCTTTGCGTGGGCATCGATCGCGTTGTAGATTGCTGCGACAGGCCGCATGGATCACGCACTATGCGTCAGTATGGAACATCCTCGCACAAGCGTGACACTCACCTTCTTGGACGGCGACTTCTACGCTAGGCACGCTATACGCCGCCGCGATGCGGTCGCTTGTCGCTTGGTCGATGTGGTGTACGCGTGCATGAGCGCCGAACATCGTTCTTCTTGATACTCGTGATTGCTTTTGTGACGAGATCCCATTGCTTCCTGCACAGGAGTGCTGGTCGAAAGTGCACTTTCCCACAATACTACATCGGACAAAATAAAATGCATGAATCTGCGACATGGTACAGTCAACTCAACCAAGTCGACTTCAACGGCTCCTCAAGACCTCAAGAGTGAGATCGGGGGTGGAGCGCAGCATTTGCTCGAATGTAGTTGTCTTGGTGACGGCGTCAAAGTGGTTGAGCATAAAACTCAGGCTCTGCTTGCGTAGCACTGGAGCGTTGTGCATGTCGGCGACGGGAAGGATAGATGCCACGTTCTCAATGGAAAGCGAGCGCACAACACGGCTCTCGCAAACACACTTCAGTTGATCAACACCGTACTACACGCAACATGCCGATTAGAAGCTGTCAACCCAAACATATAGTGAGACAAGTGTACCTTATCGGCGAGTACAAGCAGGTCCAAAGCGGCATCTGGAGTCAGATCCACACTATCCGTGTAGAGGTACTCCAGGAACGCCAAAGAAATTGGATGCTTGACGTCGCTGATAACAACCTCGCGCGCCGTGCTCTCTTGCATCTCGCCGGTGAACATGGCCTTGAAGTATTCGCAACGCATGCAGAGATTCTTGTGCGCGTACACCGGTTGGTCTTCGACTGTGATGTGATGTACAATACACTTTGAGCGGCCGATCGATGTGAGAGAAAGAGGATTCACTCACTGATGAATGTGACGTCGCTCATCATCTCGTTGTTGACAAGATCGCGAAGATACGAGATGACCGACTCGCTTTCGTTCGCGGCGTCAGAGTTGGTTGCATGTCCGTGGAGGTGGCATTGGACGAAATCTTTGAGAGTGCCTCCGAAATTGTTGCCGCCGAGAACGTAGAGAGTGGAGTTGTAGGCGACCATAGCATGCATGTTACGAGCTGGAACTTTGAGCTGCCCCTTGACCGGAATGGCTCGCCACGCACCGGCGCCAACTAGACTAACGTTAGACCCTCTGCGATCGCTTTGTTCAGTCACGAACGCCTACGTACCCAGATCCAGCGCGTAGATATGGCTCTTTCCTTCACCAAAATTGCCTCCTCCATAAATGTACATGGTATTCGAATCCACGACCGCGGCATGGCCCACCCGCCGACCCGGGATAGCTCCGGTTGTGGTTAGAACGGACCACTTGCGCTGACCAAAATCGAAGACGTGAACAGTATCGAGAGGCATGCTGAAGTTGGAGCTCGAGGAAGTCCCACCGAACAAGAGACAGCGACTTCCGTGAACCACCATCGACGCACTGTAGCTGCAACAGCAAGGGACATGAGCAGGTCCTACAAATGCCAACACACCCTCCAACCGTCTCTTACCGAGAACAAGGGACCGCGCCGCTCATTTGCACAGGCGACCACGAGCCAGTTTCTTCGGCAAGCAATCGGCAGTTCGTCAGCTGCATGACAGAAAAGAATCCATGCAGTGACTGCACGCACCGAACTTGAACTCATGCATGTCGTTCAGTGGCGCATTGTCGTGGAAGTAGCCGCCAAAGCAGTACATTGAAGTGCCTACCACCACGTACTGTGAGTACAGCAACTAATGGGAAGATCTCAATGAGGCAGCAAGGTCACCATACCGTAAACGACAGACGAATGACACGATCGCGGCATGGGTGATCCCAGTGGATTCACAGTGATCTCTCTCCACCTCTGCGTCACTGATAACGTGTCAGTAACAACCAATCGGACCTCTAACCACGCCTCGACGTACCCGTGTTGAACTCGAACAGATCCGTCACTCGACCACCGCCTTGCGTCTTGCCACCGTACACGTACATGGTATCCTTGTACACGACAGCCGTGTGGCCCGAGCGCGGCGACAGTATGTCACCGGCAGTGGGGACCTTGAACCACTGCTTCAGGTTAAAGTCAAACTTGTACAAGTCGTTCAAATACGTCGTGGTCTTGGGAACGAAGCCTACGATCACGGGGATATTGGTAGTGCACCCACGAAATGCCCGGCGATATTAATACCTCCAAACACGTAGAGACAGTCCTTAACAGCCACACAGCTGTGCGCCTCGCGGGCGCATGGAGCATTGAATGCGTTCTTGCACTCCACTTCGCGCCAGATCATGGTGCCGATGTGTGTTTCTCGTTACCATTTTGATGGGACCATCACTCTTTCATGACGAGTACAGTAGTCGACAGATTAATATTATTCTAATCTGCGACATGGTGCAAGTTGAAGATGCCGAGTGAAGAGACGCGAGCGTCGCGGGCTCCGATCTCGTGACGATGAGGCAAGCGAGAGTCATTCTTATCCATGTGTAGTGGTTGTGTATTGTGAGTTATGATGTATCATATAGCTGGTGCTAATCGTCTGGCGTTGATCTGGTTTGTTTCGTAGATGTTGGCTTGGTTTACATCTCGTCTTCCTTGTCTGTTATCTTTGTGCCGCCAACCTTGGTCGATGCCGAGTCACGAACCTTCTCGCTGCCTACCGTCCCAGCACTCTGGTAGCTAGCTGACACGGCATGGAGGCTCTTCATTTTCGGCAAAAGCATCAGCAGCACAACAAGCAGCGTACAATCGAGTAGCATGGCCGATATGAAAACGAAGAATACAGAGGCCACCATCTCGAAGAGGTACGCCAGTGGGAGTAGCACGAAGCTGGCCATGAGGACAACTACCATGCTGCCAATGATCCACGTTGACTCTTGAAAGTCGGTCGCCACACCACGGATCAGGAACGACAAGTAACCACCCATGAAGAGCAAGATCGCCTTCCAGAAGATCAGCAGCGCCGAGAAGATGAACGAGTCTGACAGGCATTCGATGCGCTCGACGTCCCCACGGAACTCGCTGGCTAGCTTGCTCACTACCGTGGGCTTTGGTGTACCTTCGATGAACCAGGCACCGATGATCGCGGCGTCGACCACATACAGCAAAGCCAGGATCTTGAGGATTCGGGTGAGTGTGACTGAGACGCGTTTCATCGCCTTGCTCATAAAGACGCGGTAGACACGCAGCGACTTGACAAACAGCGAGCCAAAGATGGTCGTGAACCCGGTGGAGGCAAACAAGGGCCGAGCGCGACACAAGAATGCACTCGGTTTGCCGCCGTACAGCACCGAAGCCGCGGAGGTGATGATCGCGCCGACTAGCATGATCTCAAGCAGCTCAAACTGAGACCGCTTGATGATCGGCAACTTGCGGTGGTAGAACACAAACCACATCGCGCCTAGGTAGTCGACGACCGCGATGACCATCAGCACGAACATGACTTTGTACGTTGGTAAAGACGTTGGCATGTACTCGTAGAAGAGCTCCACAGATCCAGGGAGCTGGATTGCTGCGCCGTCATCATCACAGTCCATGGGGCGCGTGGGGTCGTCCGTGCGAGGCAGCAGCCACGCGTACTCGACCTTGCGCCTAGCAGCCGAGTCGCAATCGGAGACAGTGTAGGTGTAGAATGAGGAGTCACACTTCAGCTGTGAGCGGACCCACGATGACCACCGACTCGGCTCTTCCTGGATCCACTGGCACGAACGGCTGGTAACGATTGTGTGGGGCAGCGACTGGAGACCGCCGTCGCAGTTGTACGGTAGACTCGCATTGTCTGGTTTTGGTGGATCCAGTCAAAGCGGATCTCGCGCGCAGAGTCTTCACACCCGGCCACCGTGTACTTGACGTACACATCGAGTTGGCAGAGCGGCATACGATCCATCAACACACTCCAAATCTCGTAGTTCGTGCGCACCCACTTGCGCACGCGGCGTCAAAGTTCGGGTTGGGTCGGTTGGCTTTGCTGTACTCGATGTCACAGCGAATTGGTGCCAAGTACAGCACCATGCAAGCCAGAGTTCAGGTGAGATCCGTGGCAACGGTAAACTGTAGTACCTGCTCCTTCAGGAGGATCGTAAAGATGAACGTCGTCAGCTGATGCCCCTGATGCGTACTCCACCCGTGGGTCTCAACGACGACGCTTCCATTCGCTGTCCCCACGTTGATGACTTTGCCATTGTGCCGAGCCCGTAAAACTTGGAGTCGACGTGTCTGCATCCATTTGCGTACGTCGTCTCACTGTTCGTCTGAGCGTCTGTAAACTATCATTCACTTCATCTTAATATCAAGCAAGCTCACTATGGACGTCATCGATGCCGCGAACCCAGTTGCGACGGTACTTGCTCGCCGGCTGAAGGTACGGGTGCAAGAGGCGACCGGTGGCAGCATCTCGTGCGGTATGGTCCGCTCCAAGCTTGGCCTCCATCTCCTGGACCCAGTCGCTCGTGAGGCATGTACCCAGCAAGCCAATGTCGGGCGTATCACCGATGCATGATGGTAGCACGGTCGCCACCGCTAGACCCGCTGCAATGAGCCGTGTGAATCGCATCGCCTCGAGCGATAGCCACTGTGATCATCGTAGCTGGAATTGGTAGTAGGTATCTGAGAGTGAAGAACGTCACATCGCTCTCAGTCGTCGCCTTGGGCAACCGTTTGCAATCATGTCTGCCAGGGATCGGTGGTTACCAGGACCCTTTTTGCGATCCGTCATACTTGTAGTAAGTCATAACGGCAGCCACGCACTAATTTTGTCAGCGCAAGAAACGTGGAGAGATGTTGTCGAACCAGGACACGTGCATATAATTTACCAGTGTGTACTCCAACGGTGATCGGTTTCGAGCGATGAGGGAACGCTGGAATCAAGGCTCAGTGAGCCGTACAGTTCACAATCGGCTACCGTACGTACAGTTCACAATCGGCAATTCATAGAAGCATGCAGCCGCACACATCCCATGCAGTGCAAGACACGATCCCAAGACCAAGGACGTTCTCGGGGTTGTCATAACCTCAATCTGCGACATGGTACAACACACTGTATGCTCACTTATCTCACTTGAATGAACCCGCGCACGTCGGCGACAAAGCGCACCAGGTGGCTCTTGAATGTGTTGCGCAGCTTACGCGTCATCGCCGTGCCCATCACGAGGTCTTCTGGCTTGATGAACGACGTCAGAGCCTGGAACGCGAGCAGGAGCCGCTGCTGCACCACAGGATCACTCTGTTCCATGCGTAGCTCCTCGGCGATTGTGAAGTACCTCTCCCGCTCAATGAGGATCAGCGGGTACAGCGCACCGGCACAGCCATCGAGAATTTCCGGGTGGTAGTTCTCGAACAGCGCCATGCGTAGAATCACGCGAATGAAGTGGGTAAAGAGATCGAGATGCGCCTCGCGGTGGCGCTGTAAACCGGGTTCCTGTTTCAGCTGCGCCTTGAGATGGAACGCAGCGAGCTCGCCGACGGCTTGGAAACTGTACCGCGCCACGTCGAACTCCACATAGCGCAAGCCTACCAGCAGCGACTGCAGTAGCATGCTGAACAATCGATCGTCGAGCCCGGCGAGTTTCTCAGCGTACACGTCGATCATGTAGGTGACGAGGGCAAAGTACTGCTTGCTCAGCGCCGGGTACTGGAGCAGCGACTCGGTCATCAAGGGGATCACATCACTCAGCCCCGCAAACACGACGTCGGCGACGATACTCGTGGCCTTCTCCACGTCCGTTTGCTCGGCTGTGTGGTCTGAAAAGTCGATAAAGTCCTTGCAGATCAAGTGGGAGAGGAGCTCCAACAGCGTCACCAGGTCCGAGTAGCTGTCGTCCTCCTGGGTGTCAACGAACGCCGACTTCTTGCCGAGATTGTGGCGGCTGTAGCAGCGAATGAGCTCGTGGCACGACGTGTACACTTGCAACGCGTCCTTGGGGCTGAGGTACGCGATCTGGGCTTCCACGAGCAGACAGAAGAAGCGCAGCAGCAGATTCACAATTTGCGCGTCACCGTGGAAGAGGTCAAACAACTTGACCATCACCGGCAGCCGTGGCAGCGAGAACGATGAGATCAGCGCGTGGGAGTTTCTACAACAGCAATACGGTCAGGATCCAGCACACACAAACATTCATACGACCAGTGCCAACACACGTACAGTTCGGCGGAGCGGG
Source organism: Pythium chondricola (assembly GCA_023337575.1). Taxonomy (NCBI): domain Eukaryota; phylum Oomycota; class Peronosporomycetes; order Pythiales; family Pythiaceae; genus Pythium; species Pythium chondricola. The sequence continues at coordinate 43,526 of JAADXF010000018.1, forward strand.
CGATACCCGAGTACAGCTCCACCACGAGCTTGAGCTCTTCCTGGATGCGCACGTCATTGACTGCTTCCGACGACGCGAGTCGAGGCGTGGCGACGAGAGCTTCGAGTCTACTCGATACAGGCGACGCGATTGACTGGAAATGGACCACACGGCTGGCTTCGTCCTCGCAGGTCATGCCCGCGCGGCACAGCGCCTCGGCCAACTGTCCACGCAACGAGCTCGGGAGTCTGGCCATCGCGAGTCCCAACGGGTCTTCTGCACCAGAGCGCGAGGAGGCAAATGTACCGGCGACGCCATTCACCTGCACCAGTGACTGCCAGAAGGGGGACGAGAGCACGGCGCTCATGGCTCGAGACTTGGACAGCGCGAGAAGCAACTCGATCACATTCTCCATCACCACCGGCTGGGTTGGCCAGTGGATCAAGTACTGCGTACAGTGCTGCACGAGAAAGATGAGCAGCTCCGGCGCGCGGCCTCCGTTCTGCAAGCCGAAGACATGCAGCAGCTCAGGCGCGACCACGACATCACTCTCAAGCGATACATCTGGTGCCAGGTAGGTCGCACAGAGGCGCGTGATGGTTTGAAGCAATTGCTCCGAGACAAACGGACTGAGCACGACGCTGTGTGGATTGCTCGCGACCCGGGATGCGTCGACCTCGAGCAACTGGCTCAGCAGCAGCAGCAGCAAGTTGATCACGTCGGAGCCGCCACCAGAACTGGTGGAGGCGAAGAAAACACGGTGCACGCGTTGTGGGATGTATGGACGCTCGCTCTGGAAATCGTCCGCTAGGAAGAGGCCCGTGAACTCGATCAGGAAGTGGGTACGCTCGTACAACTGAGCCAACCGTGGCGGCATCTCCTGGCTACTACCGTGGGCATTGCTGACCATCTGCTGGGTCTCACTGAGTGTTGACTGCAGTAGATTAAGAAGCAGCGCCGCGGACGACCCCGCATTCATCCGCGCGAGCGCCGCAGCGAGTTCAAATTGTTCCCGTGCACTGGCGGCGGAGTTGTCTTCTACGTCTTCCTCTTCGTCTTGTTCAGCGACGGCGTTGACACTGCACAGTTCCAGCTGGGTCTGCAAGTAGAGCTGGACCACCGGCGCCGAGTACCGACTCAGCGCATCGTTCAGTGCCTGTACGTCAGGCGAGAGTGGCTCGTTCGCTGGAGCGAATGCGTCCAAGTGGGAGTCGTTGATGAGGGAGACCCAGGCGTCGAGGAGGACGTCGACTCCTTCAAGTTGCCACAGATCTTCGACTGTTTCCCCATTGTGCTGGTGCTGGTGCACCTGGATCTTCTCCAGAGCTGACTGCAGTAGCTTGCATGAGAGCGAGGACAGCTCCTCTAGAAAAGAAGCAAACAGATCCGCCGGCGCCTCCTTTACGAACGACTGGAGCCCGAGGTTGTTCACGATACGATAGAGCAACTGGCACATGTCGATCATCTCGCGCGTCGCGATCTCGTACCCGGCGTAGTCGTTCTTGGCGATCATATCCAGGAACGGCTGGTGGATCACGGCACGCGCACCCTGGAAGATCTCACACAAAAACTGCGTGTGTTCGGCCTTGCTCAGAAAGACACCACCTCGCAGTGACGCCAACTGGATCAGGAACTGTCGCGCCAGGTGCAGCAGCGACTCGTTCTTGGTCTTGAGGTTGCGGAAGAACGCGTACGTATTGAATGCCGAGTGGATGAGCGCTGGCCGAACCAGGACCGGCCGCCAGGTCTCGTCGGGGGAGATGGTCGGCCGGCTCTCTTCCGAGCCAGCGTCCGTGGTGCTCAGACTCCACGTGAGGTTGTCCATGCTGTGGCTAAAGTCCCAGTTGAGCACCTCGACGACGAGCATGAAGGCCGTTTCGAGCAGCTCCAATTGGTGCGTGGGGACCCGGAGTTGATTGCCGTCATCGGTCGTGCTGCACGCGGTCGTGGTCTGGATGAGGTCTTGCTGGAGCTGGATCGCGAAGCCTGCGATCAGCTTGAGTGCTCCACGGCGCAGCGTCTTGCGCACCTCGGTGTGGAACTCGACCGGTTGGTACATGGCGCTGGACCGCGACGCCGAGGAGAACTCGACCACGAAGGCGAGCATCCACTTGGCCGCGATCAGTCGCTGCACGATCGCCGCGTTCTCCTCGGTCACGTTACCTGTCATCATCGTGCCCATTTGCTGCACGATGGCGTCACGCTCCGAGCTCGTGCGCTCCGGCCAGCCGCGCTTCATAAGCAGCACGACGGTTTGCAGTAATGCGTTCGAGATGAACGGCGGCAGCGACGCGTAGTGCTGCCATAGGAACTGCATCATCAGGTCCATGGGCTGCGACTTGTCGGGCGCCGGCAGCAGCGTCCAGCGCTTGAGCGTCACCTCGCGGATGGTCGCGATGCAGTGGAAGAGCACGACTGGCGGCGTGGACAGTTGGAGCAGACTTGTCGCGTCCTGCAGTGCATTCGGGCTGCGCTTAAAGTGCTCCAGCACGGCCTCGGCCTCGGCACGGCGCTTCTGCGCGAGCTCGTCGCTCGGCGGGGCGTGGATCGCGAGGCACGCGGCCTCGAGCGTCGCGAGCGCGGTCGCCATTTTGTCGCTTGGTGGTGTGGGTGGACAGTGAATTGGAGACTCTCGGTTCTGTTGATGGGCGGAATAAGCACATATGATTGGTTCAAAAGAATATAAAAGACTATTTTCAGCGAATCAAGTAATTTTGATACTGAACAGCGTTTTCGTCCAGATTGGTGGGGGTGAACTGACAAAGGGAAACCGCGGCAACATCTACCGACTGAGAAGCCTTCGCGCGGCGGTGAATCCTGGCACCTGCCGCTCCCTTGCGACGACGTGACAGCTACAATCAGTAGATCACATCACCTGTGTATCATCATCGAGTCCGTGGCGATCGAGCCGTGGAGACGTACGGAAACCGACCCAGAACACAGGGCACTTCTTCATGGCGGTGGCGCAAGCGATGCCCATGCCGACGTTCGTGGCGCGCTGCCTCGAAGGGATCGGTTTGGAAGGGCGCTGTGGCCTTTCCATCCGTGACATGTTTGCGCTAGTAGATGACGCGCATGACGTCGTCTACCGACGCTACGCGTGGAAGATGCTGCGTGCCATGGGCGACCAGATCACGTTCCATTATATGCTCCACACCAAGGACACAGCGGCCACCAAGAGAGAGGCATCAGCATCACCACGCGCGGCGAGCGAGGCGAATGGGAAAATGACCGGCGAGAAACGACGGCGCAAGTGGTCCACGACGTTGATGGACCTAGATGAAGGCAACAGTCGATACGACACGGCAGCGAGGAGTCGAACCACTGCAGCACAGGCAGAGAGTACATCACGGAAGCGTCGAAGGCGCAGGCTGGATCCCAGTGGTGGTGATGCTGTAGGGAAGGAGGGACTTGAATCGACCGAAGACAAGGACGAGGAAACAGAAGGCGATCGCGAAGCAGAACGTTCAGGACGATTACAGAGCAGCGATGGCCAACGTGATCGAAGTCAACGGCTACGTGGAGATGCAGATCGAAGTCGAAGTCGAAGTCAACGTCAGCTCCCACGAAGTCGAAGTCCCAGTCATAGTCCCAGTCGTCGAAGTCTACCGCCTGTACCGTCCACCAAGATGCAGAAAGCATCCGATGGAAGTAGTGGCGGCGACACACACGAAGAGCCTGGCTGGATGATGCGAAGTCCGCGCGGGTACACGCTCGGCGAAGAGCTCGATGTCGCCGGGTTGTCGTACGAAGATGCGATGATGGAGACTCCTGAAGGCGTACTGGGCGTCGTGGCGTGCGAAGAACTGCGCCTCAAGTACCTCGGCGTGACAGACATGAGTGCGATGGACACAACGTCGCCTCAGTTCGATCTGCTGGAGCTGATTGGTCGGACGCGCGAGCAAGGATTGAACGCGGCTCACGTCGCAGAGGCGCGCGTCTTCGGTGACTCACGGAAGCTCCACTATCTCCTAGATATGCTAATCGTGTCTGGACTCGCGGTGAAGAACATCATCTCGGCCGACCACAAGCGCTTCAACATTATGCACCTCACCCGCTTTGCGAGTCGGTTCCACCCAACCATGATCTCACCGTCCGCGACGTTTGAGAAGGACTCATTCCCCAAGGAGCAGCTGCCCTACCTGATTGCACGCATCCTGAGGTCACGTGGAGAACGCACGTGTGTGTTCGCAGATATTGGACGGGAGTTCGGATATAACAAACGCCACCAAGAGAAGCTGCGCAAGTTCTTCTTTCAGCAGATGCACGTCGACTCGAACTTTCCAATCGAGTTGTTCATGGCGAGATGCAGCACGGGAACTGAGTCAAGAGGCCGCAAGCTCTGGTGTGTTCGACTACGATCTGCGGGTAGAGGATCGAGAACGGACGATAAATTTGGTGCAGATGGGGTCGGGCTCGTGGTCGAGCGTGGTATTATGGAGCAAATGTTTTCGACAATTCAAGAACGCGAAGATGAAGGCACGACCATTCCTGAGTTGCGAGACAGTCTTGGCGTGCCAACATTCAAACTACCGTACAAACTCGCGCAAGGATTGATCTCGAACTACAGCATGGGCGTGGAGCAAGTGGTGCTAGGAAAGAGCACGATGTATCGAATGTTTGCGCCGGGTGTTGTCAAGCGAGAGCGAGAGCTACCTGCTTTGGAAGAAGATCTCGAACGAGCAGTTGAGCTAGAAGAGGAAGAATCCGCCAAGGAAGAGCTTGCGGGCAAGGCGACGTCGTCGATCTCTGACTTGATGGTCCAACCGTCGACGATGAAGGAAGCGACAAAGGGATTGGCGATGACGAAGACGTTTGAACGACGCAAGCAGTTCGTGGAGGACCGCGTCAAGGCTGACAAGATCGTTTCTGTCCACCAACTGCGCACTGGGCTCATGGAAACCGAACGCACGAATGGAAAACTTGCGACTGACGCCGCGCAAATCGACATACGGTCTGTTCGCAGAATCATCGAAGAGTTGGAGGCAGCCAAAGTACTGATCACTGTCGACATTACGCTACCGCCAAAGAGGGTTCTACAAAAGAGTCAGAAGGCCGTCAAGTGTGCTGCCGTCCCAGGGGCTCAGAATGACAAGGAGCTCCTGCGAGTGTTTATTGACACCTACTTCGAGGATCAACACCGCAAGCACTTGGAGGGCATGGACCACGAGAACGATGGGTTCATCGTCGTGTCGAATCGATCCAGCAAGAAGAAGCGACGAGTAGAAGATGCACAGTTAGCAGACGGGAGCAGTCTCCGAGACAAAGAAGTCGTCAAATACTCAGCAACGTCGTACAAGATCGCGCGTGCAACGCTTGTCAAGCTCCACAAACAGTCACGACGGCTCGGCATGTTCTTCGGATTCCTGCACCGTGTGAGGGCGCTACACTTGTTGATGTGGGATCGTGCTCCTCGGCTTCGGGAGCGGCAACGACGTGCTACTTGCGGGAAGGCGTCAAACGAGTCGGACGCAACGGACGTGCCAGCGGCTGGTGAAGGAGAGAAACTGGTGTTTGGACTGAAGGAGGTCCTGGACCTCTTGAGTGTGAAGGAGTACCTTCAGATTGTCGGAACGAGTGAGCTGCTGAGCGAGACGGAAGAGAACAAAGTTCGCATGGCGATGGCGCGAGGCGACTCGTGGGAAGTGTTACCCACCGAGACACAAGCCAAGATCCGCTCGTGTGAAGCAGACCGCTTTTCTCGATTGCTGCGCGTGCTCCTCGAGTTGCGGCTGCTTTCGATCTTTGAAGACTCTTCGTTCGATCTCATCAGCCAACTCCGCGGATCCAATGAGGATTTCGATCAAATGATCTCGCAAGTGGCTTTCACGACGTTGTCCGGAGGGCTGTTCGAGCTCATTGAGGCTGCTCACATTGCTATCAGAAGGGGGGGCAAAGTTCTGCGGCAGCTGCCATCCAAAGATCACTTTGTCCACGCAAACCGCTTCACAACCAAGGAAGGTATCGAGGATCTGACCGGGCCAATCCCGATCGAGTTCCACATCCGCGACGCCGAGTCTGCGGGTGAGTACTGGAAGAGTCTGAAGTTTCTGAGTATTGAAGGTGGCCGGTTGAGCAATGGGCAGCATGATGATCCTATGGCTCCGAGCGTCAACTTGGATGCTGAAATTGTGCGGCCAGTCCCTTTGCGTGATCACAACTTGTACGCGCTGAAGCTATGGATCCCGCGCGCTGCCTCCGGTTATCGTGCGACAAAGGAGCGAGCCAAAGCCGTGGCGGACGTTGTGGGTGACAGTGAGCAGTCGCTACCTCTCAAGCGCAAGCGATACCAGGCGTCTGCTTCGCCCCAGTCAGGTCGAGTGGCTGGTCGACCCACCAAGTCCGCGAGGAAAGCTCTTGACCACGTTTTCTCAGCAGCCTATCGAGATACCAAGACCAAGGAGCGCGCGGACGGCTCCGGTGAGTCGCGCTGGCGAAGGCAAGACCGTTGGGGTGGAGCGAAATCCCGGATCAGGGCTGAAAAGTGGACGGCTGAAGACGATTCGGCTCTCATGGATCTGTACATCGAGATGCTTTCCTTTCAGTGGTTCATCGACATCCCAGTCGCCCTGCAGAAGCGAGACGAGCGCGTCGCATTCCGGTCGTCGCGACTGTCTCGTACGAGCATGCCTTGGAAGCGAATCGCGGCAACCATGGGGCGCAAGAAAGAAGACTGTATTCTTCGGGTGCGCGAGCTCGTCACTCTTCCGGCAGTCCAAGCACGAATTGAGAATGTCAAGAACGCTGTCACGCTGGCCAAGAATCCTGGTGGGAACTTTGACGAGGAAGTCGCAGTGCTGAAACACCCTCGCTTGACGGCGTTGCTGTGTTTGGCGAAGCAGATCATTTTCCACGAACGATCCTGCTACTACTCCGTGCTCGCGGACATGCTGATCAGTCGTCACTGGAAGGAAGGTGAGGTGAAGCTCGTGTGGAGGTACTTGTGGCTTGCGAGCGTGATCACCCGGACGTCAACCAAAGGAGTCAATGGCGCCAAGAATGTTCGTCAACGAGGTTTCAGTATCCACTCCCACGTTTTCGAGACAGCCAGTCTTCACCTCCCAGTCTACAGCATCGACTTCTTCTGCGGCGCAGCAGAGTACGCTTCGTTTCTCCGCCAGAATATCAAGGAAGCTGAGCTGCTGGACGATGAAGAGGCTACCGGTGGTTCTCAGTTTGAGCAGGAGGTGGTGATGAACTCGCCAGGCGCCCAAGTAGCGATCGACTTGACGGCGATGGTCACGAACCAGGTTGAGTACGTCCCCGAATACTTGCCTCCGCAGAATCTGCCACTCGAAAGTGGTGGTTCCGCGACCTCATCACCTCAGAAGACCCCAGACGTGAAAGGCTACTCACCTTCTCTGCAAGAATCGAAGCGATCTCTGGCGATCAAAGGATTTGCTGGTCACTTATCGAAGCAATACTCTGGCGCGGCTCCCGACGACTTCTTGAAGGAGTTCTGGTTCGTCAAGGCGAAGTACGGATCAAGTGACACCAGTACACCAGCTGTGGATATTGACCTGGAGGCGAGTCAAGCATTCTCCGCTGGTGTTCGTGATGACTTTGACCACCTGGGTGACAAGACCGCAGACTCGTCAACGTTATCGCACTGGCTCCTGGCAGCACTCGAAGTCGCTGGTACGAATGGTCTAACAATTCAAGATCTGCGACGACGGGCGAAGACTGAGTTTCCAAGAGAGACGGAAGCGACGTTGGAACGAGCGATTCGCATCTCTATCAGGAATCGTCGATGCGTCGAAGTCAATGGCGCGGAGAGCGTTCGACTCGTCGCAAGCAAGCACGCAACGTCGTGGATGGTCACCCCTTACCGGATTGCAAGCGATTCTACGAAAGACAAGGTGCATTTCGTGTTCGAGCAGAATCGAGCCATCGTATCGCGCCCGTGGCTACACTTGGACGGCAGTGTGAACACTGGCGTTGCGATTCAGCTGAAGCGACGCGTAGTCAACATCGTCATGTGCTGCCCCGGGATCCCAGACCGAGCTATCCATGCGAAAATGAACCGTGCGCTCACTCTGCAAGACACGCGATGCCTGCTTGAAGAACTCGTGGAAGAGGATATCGTGTATACTCGACTCACACGCGTGTCGAAGCACGCACGCACCCCCAAGTCAGCGTTCGATCTGGCTCGACAGAAACCTTCAAGCGTGTCGTTCTTTGCGATGCCGACCGGCCAACTCCGCAACGTGGACAATGCTCGCGATCAGCTCCACTACTTTCCGTCGGTCAACTGCGTCGAGCTACTCGGTATGGCAGCTTGTGACGTGGATCTAGACCAAAATGAATGAAGACGGTAGGTATTTACTGCCTCGCTGGTGACTCGCGTCTCTATTTTGTTTTGGAGTGAGTAGTGGTTGTTCCTTTCGACGGCACAAGACAAGCAGCTCAGTATCACGACGAGAAGACGGTGGTGGCGTTCCCAGACGACGATTGCCGTGCCAAGGTCGCGAGTGTTTGCTTCTTGTGGTGGATGAGGTTCTGGATCACGCTCAACACGTTCTGCTGCTTCCGATCAAGTTGATTCATGGGTGCTGGTGGTGGGCCAGGGCTTACCGCGATCGAGTTGGATTGAGGCGGTACCACAGCGTAGTATTGTGGCTGTGCAGGCGGAGGCGACTGTGCACAGTACGTAGGTACTGAGGGTACCTGGCTCGAGACATGTGTCACTGGTCGGTAGGCAGCCTGTGTGTTCAGAGCTGCTGTGGTCGAGAGCTGGGTGCTTCCTCGCTGCATTTGTGGCACTGCTGGCTGGCTCAATGGCGTCGCGGGTCGAGATTGCATGACAGGTGCCACCGCTGGCATCTGTGGTCTCGATGGTGGCTGGCCTGGTGGTCCACCTCCTAGAGTCAATGCCCTTAGCTACTCAAGGGTTGCGATATGTGGTTGAATGGCACCTACCTCTTGATTGTGGCCGAGCAGAAGACGCCTCGCTCGATCGATTATGTGTCGTTGTTGTGGTCTGGCTCTTGGCGGAGAGAGGCTTTGGATCTCGTCGAGAGTGCGACGATAGTGGTCGTTTCGTGCTCACAAGTTCTTGTTCAGGTTGCACCGGTGCTGGAGGCTCCTCTGTCTTCTTTGTGATACCATTAGCTGCCGCGAGACGGTCATACAGGCTCACATACTGGCCTCCGGTGGCTGCCGTGGGTGAGGCGTGTCGAATCGAGGCGCCTCCATCTTGCTGTGGGACGACGGGGTCGGGCGAGCCGACCAATAATCGACGAGGAGAAAGAGCTGCTGGCAAAGCGTTTCCAACGGGCAGGTCGTGCGTGATGGTCGTTGCCTTTGGCGACTTAAGGAAGATCGTGCTGCCTTCATACTTGGGCGCGACGGTCGGGTCCCCAAGCAAGACGGGCATTGGTCTCGTCGCCGGTGTGCGTCGCGTCTGCTGGTTTCGTATCACAAACTGCTTCTTGTCGTCGTATATCCGAGCTGATCAGCACCGTCTTAGTGCCATTTTCGAGTCAGGATGTATGGTCAGGCCAGCTTGGTACACTCACAATAAGAGAGAGATTTGGTTGCTGGGGCAGCACCAGTGGAACAGGACGTAGCTGCTTCGCTTGGGCGGGTTTTTGCCATCGCTCTGATCTTTTTGTCGTCGAGGATGAGCACAGACGTGATCATGTCCAGCACCAGCACGCGATAATCAAGCGACGGCTTGTGCGCAATTGGGTTCCCACGGAGGGTGAGATGGGTCAGGTGCTTGTTCATGGATAACGACCGCAGTTCATCAGCGCTGCAGAGTCGAAGTCACACGATTAGTCCATGTACTGGATAGATCAAGAAGGACCCTTTGAGGCACTCACTATTCGATGAGGTTGTCCGAGAGGTCCACATTCTCGAGATGCACGAGTGTCTCCAGGCCGCGTGTGGTAGCCAAACGGTTACCGCTCAGATTGACACGCTGGAGTAGAGGGCAGTATTCGAGAATGCTCACGTCCACGAGGCGGTTAAAGCTGAGGTTCAACTCGCGCAGGAACTGTAGGTGCTCGATGCCGCGGGCATTTGCGAGCATGTTGAAGGACACGTCAAGGGCGGTGATGTCGGTTGGGATCGTGGTCGGGATCAGCTCCAGCTCATTGTTGGACATGTCAATCGCCACAGCCGAGTCGAATACACGAAGCGTGCGCTCTACTTGTGACGTGTTGAGTCCACGGCCCTGGATATACGGTGTTAGCATTGTCGTGTATGCAGGTAGGCAGGTAGGTATCCATGTGGCCACTCACCGACAGATCGCAGAACTCGGCGGAGGCGCCCTCCTGTCCGATGCTTCGGTGGCACAGCATCGGTGTCCCGATGGATCTGATTCCCCTCAAGACTCACGCGCGCGTTCTGCTGCTCTCGACGGCTGGTCGTTGTGTTGATTCATCGATGGAGGTGCGTAGGACATTTTTGGCACGCCGCGGCATTAGAATTAGAATGGGTACACTTTGTCGCTAGAAAATCGACAATATTGACAATGTCGACACTAATTTTCGACACGTGTACCAACGTTGCACGAAGGTTGCTTGACACAGCTCCATGTGCGCTAAGTTGTTCAAGTGAGTTTTATGCGAGAATATTGACAGCAGGCCGTGTCGATGTCGAGTTTCTTGCAGCGCCTCTCGGGCGGGTCATCGTCACGACAGAGCCAATACCAGGAGACACAGCAGAGCGAGCTGGAACGACTGTGAGTAGTTCCCTCTTCATGGGCCCTTCGTGACGAGAGAAGCGAGGCTGATTTCTCTCGTCTTTGATCTTCTTTTCGCCATGCAGGAGGGGGCGGCAGCTCGCTAGCCTGGTGCGCGCCGGCGGACGCGCAAAGAACCAGTCGCAGACAGCGTTCGAGGTGCCTGTGTGCGATACGCAGCGCGGACCGCTCGTGCTCACCGTGTGCGTTGGTTCATTGAGGTCGAAACAGTCAACAGTGTCACATGCACTAACGCTGTTCCTCTTATTCAGCACGCTGCCGACTGACTTTCCGATCCGAGCCCCTCATGTTCAGGTAACGAGTCAATGTCGATACGTATACTCTGGTGCATTGGCCGGGACTGATAAATATCTGTGCGTTGAATGAAGGCGTCCATGAGTGTCCAGCATCCGTGGCTTGATCCAAATGGCACCGTGCAAGCACACGCGGATCTGAACCAGTGGACCGCACACTCGGATGTCGGCCGTATCGGTACGAATGCCACAGTCATGCTGACACCCATTCAAAACTCAATGGGTTGTGTCTAACTCACAATGTCCACATACTCTTTAGTCACCGAGATTGCCGAGGAACTCCGTCGCCTGGCAGCCACGCTGCTTGCCCAGAAAGGGTCTGGCCAATCGTCATATCCAGCACCCTATCAGTACCCTGCATCGGGTATGCCGCCACCGGCGCCGGCGCCGACACCAACGCCAAGCCCTCCAAAGGATGACCCACCCCAGCTGCAGCGCTCCCAGATGCCTGTCATCCCCGCCGTCTTCCCTGAACTGGAAGAGCTCTCGTACGTATGGATGAAATGCCATCTAACGGGCGCATTCGTTCTCACTGTGTCTACTGCAGAATCTCGCAGTTGGAAAACCTGGCCAACGACCGCCACGCCCTCAAGGCTTTCGCCAAGAAGATCATGATCGCGCAAGAGTTTCTCAAGCTTCGGGAGGATGTGATGAAAGGCAACATGAACATCGCGGAGAAGACGCTAGGCTACGAAGACCGAATGCGCGAGCTCCAGGCTGAGGTCGCCGACCTGCGTTCCGATCTTCATGCCTCGCAGACAGCACTTGCGGAGAAGCAGGCTCGCCAGCACCGGATCATTGCGGTACGTTTTTCTCTCTTTGCCAAGTCCTCTGAATAAACCTGGTGTGCACTAACCACAACTCTCCAGCGTCATCGCCCCGACGCGCTCCTCGAGCAACTCTCTGCTGCCACCAAGGCCATTGACGAGACCTCGGACGAGCTCGCACATCAATTCACGCACGGCAACATCAGTTTCCAGCAGTTTACCAGCGAGTACTTGCCGCAGCGTACACTTTACCACGAACGCACACTCAAGCTCAATCGCGTCGTGCAGCAGTGAGGTGAGGCTGCGTTTGGTCAGATTTGTTTTCGTGAATTTCGAGAAAACCAGCTTGGCGAATCCCACCCACTTTTGATAAACAAAATCGATTCATCTAATACTTGAAGTAGTGCTATTTTATCGAAATTTCGAAAAAGCTTCAAGAGATGCAGGGCCATGATGGGAACCGGAAGGCTGCGATGGTTGCGCTGCCCTTGATCGGAACTTGGCGCAGCACCGAGGCGCTCGGCAATACGTCGCTGGACTGGTCGCAGGCGCTCAAGGACCAAAAGGCGAACCTCGTGGTCGAGTTTCGCGACGACGCGACCTATTCTTTCCGCATTTTCAGTCGCGATGACCGTACGGCGGAGCTCACCTCCGAGTTCCGGCACATTGTCGCAGCCAACGGAGTGTACGCGGTTCAAGACAAACAGATCGATATCAAAGGTATGTGTTGCCTTTTGACGGATGGCCGTCGCGATGGTAGCTTCACACTGTTGGAGGTAGGCGACACGTCCGGGATCCAATGGTCTTATCAGCCAGAGGAGGACAACACACTTCGGATACGGTGCGCGATCATGCTGATGATCTTCGAGTGCCCTAGAGATACTGATAGTGATGACATGTAGCCTAGAGGGAGCGAAGCGGTTCGGCCGGTGCAAGGGCGTTGATGTGATCTACTTCGAACGAGAAGCGTCTGCACTAGCGAACACCTTGTCCGAGTAAGGAGCAAATACATGTTTATTCGCGAAACTTCCACTCTTGACGGCACATGGGGCAATGCTGCCGTGTGGATTGCAACGTCTCGAGCCATTTCACGAGGCAATGCATGTGGAACGCGTGGTTACAAGCGCCCCAGACTATAATGGTTACAATACTGGATTAGTTCTGGGTTTGCTCCCACGTCATGATTCGGCCCTGTACGCACCTGGCGGGCACCCATCCCCAGGCAGCGTGCAGTCTGGACAGCACGCTTCAAACGCGTATCGACAGATGCCGCAGCACTCTTCGTCGACGCCCCAGGTCCACGTCGCGACGCCGTGCCACTTCTTGATAGTCACTTTCATCTTGCGCCAAGGTTACCCTTTCGGGGGATTTCTTACCGACGGCGCTAGGTTAGCAACCAAAGTGGCATTAGTTAAGAACCTCTTCGCCTCAGAGCAAAGCGGGATCACCAACAATCTCATCCTCAACCATCGGGCGGAAACCACGCGCGGGACGAGCCAAAGGGAAACGCGTGCATTATCTCCAAGAGAGAGCGTTATGGAGTCAGCAGGAGGCGGACGACGAGGAGAAGAAGCACGAGGCGGAGGCGGAGCGGAGGGTAGCGCGGACGTGCACCACCAGAAGCGCAAGCGCCACGCGAAGAAACGCCGTCGCGCGGCCGGTTCTTCCTCGTCCGAGCCCGCGAAACCCGAGCCAAAAACCGAGCCAGCGACCGACGGCACCAAGGATCGCCAGATCCAATGGGGCTGCCTCGCCTGTACGTTTCTCAATGAGCCCTCGCGCCGCTTCTGCGAAATGTGTGGCACGGCCAACCCGTCGCAGCCGGCGGCCAGCGCGCCGATCGAGTGGCACTGCGTCGCGTGCACGATGAAGAACGCGCCGACGCAGCGGTCGTGCGGCGTGTGCGGCACGATCAACCCGAATCCGAGCCCGTTGTTGCCGTCGGCTCTCTCCATCGCGCGAGGGTCGCTTCGCGGCGGCCTATTTATTGCTGGTGATGATGAGGAAGACGATGACGACGACGATGACGACGATGACGACGACGACGACGATGACAACGATGATGACGACGATGATGAAGGCAATGAAGATGGGGATAGCCAGAGTGGAGATGACAACGGCAGCAGCAGTGAGGAGGGCGAGAGCGACTCGGATGCCCAGCGTCGCCTCGAATGTCCGTGTGTCGAGTGCGGTATGACCATCGCCGTGGACGAGACGACATGCTCCCACTGCCACGCACTGCGTCTGTTGCCTCGACGCAAGCTGAAGCGATCGGATCTGTCCGAGAAGCTCCACAAACTGGTCCGCAAGGTGAACAAAGCCGACAAGAAGGCCAGCAAGTCATCGAAGGAGGGCAAGAAGAACCAGATCAAGAACGCGTACGGTGTCTCCAGTGACGTGCTCAAGAAACTCATGGTGGAACCAAAGAGCAGCAAGCTCGCGGATACGTTGCAGACGCTGACACACACGCTGGCGATGATGGACGCGTCGGCGGATTCCGAGTGGGGCGATATGCACGGTGGCAGCGGTGCGTTCCTGGTGCATGGGTTTGGAGTGAGCAGCCGGTCCGATAAAGGCAAGGACACTGCGTTACTCGGCGTGCTGTCCACGATCTTCGAAGACGACGGTGACAAGTTTCCTCCTGAAGTTCGTGTCTTCGCCGTGCAGTCGATCAACTACTTGCTCAAGATGGACAGACACTTGTTTAAGAAGGAGGAGGCGCTCTCAACCGTACGGATATACTTGTCGGCGTTGAAGAAGTGGAGCTCGGCGGCAGCATCTACTAAAGACAACCAGCAGATGATGGTGGAAGAATGTGTGAACGGCCTGTCGGGACTCTGCGGCTCTGAGGGAGCGATGCTGCGTGAGCTGACACAACCTGACGCACTGGCGAATTTTATCCAGTTCCTGACACGGCTGACAGGCCCCTCTTCAGTGCATTCGAGTGTTGTCAGCAATGCGCTAGAGCTCTTCCAGAGGTGCTGTTTGCGATTCAAGTGGGAGGAGAAGCTGACCGATGAGAAGACGCTCGCTACAGCCATCCAGATCGTGACGCTCCTGCGATCTTTCATGAAGCATAAAGACGTCTCCCTGCATGTTACTGCGTCCAAGTGCCTCCTGATGTTCGTCCACCGGTTCCCAAGAAAGTCTGAAGCGAAAGCCACGGTCTCCGCGATCGTAACACCGGATCTTCTAATCGAACTCATCCAATCATTGACGACAGTAGATGCTGAGGAACCAGACGCTGCAAGGCAGGCGACGGCGACTCTGTTGATGCATCTCTTCGACACTCGTCCTGAGGTACTGAGTTCCGTCATCGAGAACAAGATCTACGGACCACTCTTCGATGGACTCACCCGCCTCCTGTCACCGACATCGACAACAAGTCCAGCCCTCTCAAGCCACGCTCTGAAGTTGGTGTCGCTGCTCATACGGCGTATCTCACGTGCATCCCAACCGACCGATTTGGGTGCGATCGACTCCGTATCGACTCGTGCACGTGAATCGTCATCTCTCCGGTGCGATTCAGCGCCAGACTCGACGGTATTGACGATCCTCTTGCTCGATTTTGTGCGACTGGACTCTGTACCGGCCGTGAGTGTTCTTCTCAAGGACGGAGCCGAGTTGAATTTCACATCAATCTATGACGCCTCGGGGCGGGAGCTCAATTGCCCGCTGGTTGTGGCTTCCGAGGTATCATCGCTGTCGATGGTTCGATACCTCATGAAGCGTGGTGCGGCGGTGAATCACTGTGGCCCTCGTGGAACTGCACTGCACGTCGCGGCAGCGAGTGGTCGATGTGATATCGTGTCGTTTTTGCTCGAGTGTGGAGCGAGTCCGCGAGTCGTGGATCGGCAGGGGCGATCTGTTTTGAAGTGCCTCGACGACGCCGACGCGTCACTTGGGAACGTAGTGTCTGCTAAAGCACCAGTGAGAAGGCTGCTTGATCTTCACCAGCGAGTGCTCCAATTGGGTGAGGGCAGCGACGGTTCTGAAGACGATGATGGGGAGCCTCGACGGTGGAGTGTTTCGGGTAGCGACCATCATCACATCATGGGAGACGAAGCAGACGATGACGAAGGACTCGACGAGGAGGATGACGATCACTATTTCGACTATGACGACGAAGACGAGGACGACGACGAGTTGGATAGTGAAATGGAGAGTGACGCCTCTAGCGATGATGAAGACGGCCACAACCCTGACCGCTCCAAATCGAAATCCAATGTCGTTACCCCAAGCCCAGCTGACAAGAAGAAGCGAAGACGCGAGTCTATTGCATCCGACGCAAGTGATCACAAGGACACCAAGAAACGCCGACGAGCCGATAGCACGGAAAGGCGAGCATCGACGTCGCCTTCCAAGAAATGGCCAGCCAGCTCTGAGCGACTGACAGTGTCGGATGAGGAAGCCGTTGCCGTGAGTGAGAAGATACTTCAGTGCCTCCTTGTGTCGCTTCGAGTTGTCGACATCACTCACGTGAATCGCTCGATCCTGTCTACACTCGCCACAGCCCTGGAGATGTCCCCGTCGAGCTTGGTCGAGTCTATTTCCGAGTCCGACGCTGCGCTCATGCTCGAGACTGTCAGCCATTTGCTGCTTGATTCCGCGCGTGTGACCTCGTCTGGTGTTGATCACGGTACTCCTGCTCCGATCGTGCAACCATCGACCACTGGGACAGACCACAGTGCCACCGGTGAACTCAAGTCGATGTTTGCATCGTACGTTCTCGCAATGCGACTGTTGCTCGCGATCGCGCGCAAGAGTGACAGCGAGTCATCCATCTTCTACGAGATCGAGCGCCGAGGTATCTGCGAACAGCTCGAGCGTCTTTGCAACGACAACGGTTTCGATCCACTATTGACCAAGTCAAGCAAGGCAACAACTCGCAGCAGTATGGTCAAAGCGGAAGACTTTGGTGGCATGTTGGCGCACGGCCGCCAGTTGCTCCAGTTCCTTCGGGCCAACATTGTGGAGAGTGGGATGCTTGTTTTGCACCGCTTGAAGAACATGACTCGCCGACTACGCGATGTGACGGACACCACGCCAGCAAGCGAGCGAGACATGGTGCTCGTCGACCTCGTCGAGTTGTTTGACGAGCAGAACGCCATCACCTCGCACGAATTCAAGCAGTCGAATCTCCTTGAGGCCATACTCGTCTTTTTGGTACCAGCAGGCGCTTCCGAACCGCGCAGTGATCGTGTCTCCATGCTTCTTTCGCACTTCTCCAAGTCGTCTTCCGCGTTCACGAGTTTCCTGAACCGCCTGCAGGCTGTCGTGAACCAGGAAGAGAACCTTCCTTTGCTGTCATTCTTCACTGGCAAAGGTCGTGAGCTCTACCCACTGACGAAGCAGATCAAAGTGGTCTGCTCTCGAGCGAGAGCGGCCGATAGGACGGAACCAGAGATCCAGAAACTGCTTCAGCTATCTCCGTTGACCCACTTCCAATCGTTCGAGAAAACAATCTTCCGGTGCCTCCCGGTACATGACTCGCGACTCAACTCGTACTACTTCAGCCTCATCGGTCACTGCATCCAGCGAGCAGTGGACAACAAGTGGAAGAAGTTCTGGGTGTGCGGCTACGATAGGCACCGGTCGATTCACATCCTCAAGCCTCTCGACGACGTGGCAGATGAAGCCATCGAGGCGGTGCTCCACGACTCGCAGTACAAGTTGACGTTTGCGGTTGATGTGAAGGAGGAGCTCGCACTCGACTTCAGTTTGTTCGGTGAACCCCTGGAGTCAAAATCTTCGACAGGCGATGCTGAGGAGAAAAAACGGAAGCGACAGAACAAGAAGAGGCGACGAAGTGCGAGTGGAATCGATCCTGACAGTTCAAGCAACCTGGTAGAAGTCCAGAATGGATCCGGTCTGACTGCAGGGAAGCTGAAAGGTGCCTGGTACGCGGGCGAAATCGCCTCAAATGGTACTGACAGTGACGACAGTGCTCTCGACCCGACCCGAAGCTACATCATCAAGCTTATGTCCAGTGGAAATGTGCTCAAGAATGTGTCAGGAAGACTGCTTCGCGTCCGACACAAAGCTCCTCAAGTGGGCAGTGTGGTCGAGGTCGATGGACTGCTTGGTGAAGTCAGCAGCATACACCGCACCAAGCAAGCCGAAGACGAGGCCAGCGACAATGATTTGTACGACGTCAAGATTAGCAAGGATCGTGAACGGAAAGGAATCAAGCGCCATCGCATCCGATACCCACCGTCAGGTAACCCGGGGTCTTCGTCATCGTCTGGAGGCATCATCGAGGCGATGAGCCTGAGCCGTCTATTCCCACCGCGTCAGAGCTCTGTGGTTGCTGGTAGCGTTGGTGATCGGGTCTGGATCCCTTCGCTCACGGTACCATCGTCGTCACCGTCGTCTGGCGACTTCTTCCTCGCTGGTCGCATCCACAGTTTCCCCGCCGGGGCGGAGTCGATTGGCGAGTCCGCGAGCGTCTTCGTGGAAGTATCGTTCGGCAAGAGCTCGTCGGTGATCAAGGTCTTGCAGTCGCGTGTCCTCAACTTGGCGACCGGCCGCAATCGAGTCGGGTCCTCGCGGCTTCTATCGGCGCTTCAGATGGCGAGCGAACGGAACAGTGGACCGAGCGGAGGTTCGCTCCAGCGCCTGCTGCAGTCGGGGAATAGAGAACTGTTTAGTAACCGGCCAACGGGAGATGCCACGTCATTCGATCACCTCCGCCAGCTGCTCTCCCAGTCCTCATCCACGTCCACACGTGAGTTGCCATGGGCCTCCTTCTCCGCTGCGACTGCATCCACGGACTCTCTTGGAACTGGCACTTCGACCACGACTGTGACCAGCGATGGCGATGCCAAGAGTTCCAGCTGCACGAAAGAGGAAGACGCTGCAACGAGGCTCAATCGCATCTGGAAACTGGTGAAGGTTGGCGACAGAAAGAAGAACTGGAAGTGCGTGCGACCACCGCGTGTGAGCGTGCTGGTCGGATATGAAAAGTGCGTGAACGTCGATGCGGTCCCTTTCGGCCACGGGATTGAAGAAGAGTATGGAGCCAGTAGCGTGTTCTCATCGACTGGAAGGCGAAGAACCGAGTCAGAGAAGGTGTTGACCATGGAAGATCCAGCGACGAAGCGAACAGTCCTTCGACCGACGGTTGTGGCAGCATTGACGGAGGTGTTCAAGTTCTTTGATGGCCAGAATCCTGCCAAAAGCGGGAAGAAGAACAAGAAGAAGAAACGGAAGACGCTGTCATTCTCAGAAGACGTTGAAACGAAGATCTCCTCTGCAGCCGAAGTCGTGTCGTGGGATGTCGACAAGTTCTGTGCGTTCACGGCACAAGCGTACGGACAATCACCGGTGGACGACCCAGAGGGTACGCTCGTGGATAACTGCGTGGAGTTCTCCATGTTCGCGACGATCGAATCGCGGCGCCGGGAGCTCACCCTCGATGGTTTCTTGAGCTCTGTCTTGGAGATGTGTACCTCAGCCACACGGACTACGCGATTGCTCTCATTTCTCAAGGCTCGAGGCCACGCCATCTCGGCGGCGAAGGACAAGAAGGGTGCCAATGGTGAACCAGATATCAAGAACGATGTGGCCGCTCGAGATTTGAGCTCCAAGACGATGATGCAGTCGATCTCATCGGACCAGAATATGCTCAAGTGCCTCACCGAACTGCAGCGAACGCAAGCCCCGCAGGACATGGTGAACAGCGCGTCTCCGCCATGGAAGCTCAAGTACTATGTGAACTGCGACCTGAGTGTCGAATGGACCGACGGTACCAAGAAGCACGACTCGGACAAGCCCGATAGCACGTCGATTCATTCGTCTATCGTCTCGGTCATTGAAGGTGTGGGTGCCGAGTCCACGATGATGAAGTCAGTGCGGTTGTTGCGGTTCTTGTACGACGCGCTGCCTCGAAACCTGACTGTAGCCGACGAAGTGTGGCAAAACGCGCGGCTGACCAAGAAGGTGAAAGCGCAGATGGAAGACGTGCTCTCCGTGTGCAGTGGCGTGTACCCTGCGTGGTGTGATGCCGTCATCTCCGAGTGCAAGTTCTTTTTCCCGCGCGAGGTACGCGAAGAGTTGTTTCGCGCCACGGCGTTTGGCTGCACGCGGTCTCTCCACTGGTTCCGTAACCAGCTCAACATGGACGACTCGTCCAACTCGACCGTGGCAGCAAGCAGCGTGGACGGCACGTCGAATGGCGTCGGGATCGCTGCGGATGGCATCTACAACCACGAGATCAGCATCTCTCCGATTCCGAAGGAACGTGTGAAAGTCAATCGTGAGAGTATCCTGGATTCGGCCGACGCGGTGATGAAGATGCACGGCAAGCGCAAGGCGATCCTGGACATTGTGTTCATCGGTGAGAAAGGCTACGGTTCTGGTGTGACGGCGGCGTTCTACTCAGCCACAGCGCACGCGTTGCAGTCCGTCGCAGAGAACAAGACCATGTCCACGCGGTGCTGGGTTCCTGGTATCGAGAACGAGCGAGAGGACGAGTCGATCCGCCACCCGAACGGCCTGTTCCCGTTCCCACACATCAACGTTGCATCGACGGCCAAGGTCGTGCAGCGGTTCCGAATGATGGGTCGTCTGGCTGGCAAGGCGTTGATGGACGATCGCCTCTTCCCACTGCCATTGGCCAAGGAGTTTATGCAGCTCGTGGTCGGCCAGCGTGTGGATGAGGATGCGCTTGACCGCATCTTCCTGCAGCACGGCAAGGTGCTCAAGTCGTTGAAGCGTGCCACCGAGGCCCTGGAGGCTGGCGCCAAGCCCAAGGACGTGGTGATCGATGGCATGCCCATCATCGACTGGCTCGCCGCCGTGGACTTGTCATTCCTCGACCCGCTCTCGCAGCAGCCGTTGGAACCCAAGGGCGACGACAAACCCGTCACGATCGAGAATATCAAGACGTACGTGGACCAGGTGACTGCGCTGTGGCTCCATGATGGCATCCGAGCCCAAGTTGATGCGTTCCGAGAGGGTCTCAGTGAAGTACTGCCCGTGCCGAAGCTCAAGCTGCTGTTTGTACCGGAGCTCCTCGCGATGCTGTGTGGCGACGCGGACATTTTGTGGGACACGGACTCACTGCTCTCGACCATGAAGCTGGCCCATGGGTACACTAAGGACTCGCTGCCCGTGCAGTACTTTGTCGAGGCACTCGTCGCGATGTCGGTCGCCGAGCGGCGCGAGTTTTTGCTCTACGCCACGGGCTGCCCCAACCTGCCAGCGGGTGGGTTTGCCGCGTTGAAACCCGCGTTCGAAGTCGTGCGCCGCGTGGTCGAGACCGACAACGTGGACCAGGCTCTGCCCTTTGCGCGCACGTGTACGAACACGCTGCATCTGCCCGCGTACAGCGCCAAGCGCGTGCTCGACGAGCGCCTCCGCTTTGCGATCGCCAACAGCGCTGGGGTCATTGATCGGGATTAGATCACCTAATGTAGTGGATCGGTTACGTAAAATACAATTTTGGACAGGAAAGAATGTGCATATTACCATTGTCCTCGTACAGCCGCTTGCTGGCATGGCTGTACAAGCACAAGCATGCGTTGATCACGACCGCGTTCGATGCGCGTGTCGGCGCCGACGTGGCCGACGACATCAACGACATCCGCCACCGCATTCTCAACGCGATCACCGCCGACCGATCCCTGGCGCCGCTGCACTTTGCCCGACTCACCGCCGCCGACTGTATCGAGTGGCTTGATTTACTGGCGCTTGGGATTGGCGGCGTCCCACCTGGGTTCTCCTCGTACGTGACCCACCGGTCGGCGCTGAACCATCTCTTCCACGAGTACAATGCTGCCATGGATGGCGCCATGCAGCAGCAGGTGACGGAGCACTACCGCTCGCTCAAGCAGCGCATCGCTAGACCAACGGCAGCGGCGCCATCGAAAAGACAGAGAAAGACGCAAGCAAGCTGGGCATGTCCTTCCGCATATACGAGTTTGTGACCACGTCGATGCTGCAGTCGAGTGACCCCGAGATAGCATTCGCGCGGGCTTTCATGACGCTCTCGTGGGTGCTGCGCAGTGACAACGCGGTCATCGATGCTGGTGTCATGAGCGAGAGCTTTGCGGTGCGAGGCGACGCGCTCGGCGTCGCGCTGGTGGGTCGCCGCCGTGATGCACGATTGCTGGTCACCAACAGACGGGAGCCGGTGCTGTGTCCCCTGCTGGTGCTCGCCATCTACTGGGCGATCGAAGGCATGAACAACCGCCTCATCTTTTAAGGCGACTCGCTGACCACGCGCTTCCGCGCGGCATTTAAGAAGCTGCTCCAGGTCGATGGGATCCAGGCAGAATTAGTAACCCATGGGGTAGACCCGATGCACGTGGCCATGTGCTCACTGCGTGAAGGCGCGCTGTTGAACCTGAGTAGCTGTCTGGATATGGGTTTCATCAGCGCCATCGGTCGTCGAGGCGACCTGCCCGTCGAGGGTCTCGTGGAGGAAGCGCTGGGCGAGAACGCGATGGGCAGACTCCTCGTGGGGCTGAGCGTGGACGCCGTGGCGACGCCGCCGCGATTCGCAAATAGCACGCAGGACGAGAGGGTACAGCGTGGTCTGACAACAGCGTTCGGATCCAGTGTACCTGACGAGATGAGGCCATGTGTGCGTTCGCACTGTCGACACTGGTGCACCACGACGCGTTCCTTAAGCGCATGCTACCTGGAGAGCACCCGCTCTTCCAATCAGCGCTGTACCAGGACCGAGAGATGGTTCCACGATTACGTAACCGGCTTGTGCACAGTGATGCATCGCCTGCTACTGCCCCCGTCACGGCAGCATCCTCAGGGATGACCAGTAGCGGGACTGCAGCGCCGACTGGAACGACCGGGCCGGCCAGTTCTAGTACCGGTAGTACCATGCCCTCTGACGTGGCGACCGAGGCTGCCAGTGTGGCCAGAAACGTGGAGATCATGTGCGATATGATCGCCCTCTTCATACGACTGACAAATACCCAGATGGAGGAGCTGAGTGCACGTATCACTGCA
Source organism: Pythium chondricola (assembly GCA_023337575.1). Lineage (NCBI taxonomy): Eukaryota > Oomycota > Peronosporomycetes > Pythiales > Pythiaceae > Pythium > Pythium chondricola. The sequence continues at coordinate 66,244 of JAADXF010000018.1, forward strand.
CTAGAGCAACGCCATCCCGGGAACCCCAACGAGGGCAGCGTACCCCGCACGTCCGCCAGCGTAACCTCTGCAAGTGTACCCAGAACAACCGCTACCCAGGCTGCATCATCCTCGCTCACCGTTGCTGTATCACCAAACAGGGAGCCACGGTATCACTGGGGTGGCTCGGAGCACCTTCTACCAGAGGGATACCGCTAGGAAAATACATTTTTGTATTGTATTGGGCTCTTCAGAATCCAATAATAAGTTACGCCGTAAATTTAATGGAAAGCAAAATAGTAGTTATTTCAATAGTGAAAATATATTGTACTTGGTTTTTGTATGGGCAGATTATTAATTTGATACAAATGTACAGAGAATGCTTCGATTTCGCTCGTTTGGGACGCTAATCTTGGCGTTTTGGCTCGAAAAAGTGCAATACACTTATTCCGGTATCAATATCTTATTATATTGGATCTGTCAAACTGCAATAATAAGTTATTCCGCAATAGTAATACAACAATATATTGCTACGGATATTATTTTTTCCAAGCACTGCTATGGGTGCTGTGGGTCTGTGGCAGCAATGGTCTACCGCCACTACGGTCGGTGGCAGCAAGTGACTTCAGCAAGTGACTTCAGCAAGTGAGCGCATAGCGACTCCACGACTTGCGCTGGCTGATGGCGCGCATTGAGAAGATCGCTGGCGAGAGGCTCCAGTGGACTGCGGCAGCAAGTGTAACCGAGCGCGAGGCTGGGTCAGTCTTCGACCAAGTGGGTGGATTGATGATCCCTGGACAACCAAGCCAGGAGACGACTAGCAGAGCTCGACGGCAGCGTCGAAGTGCACAGCCAAGCTGGCATGCTGTCGCCGCCGAGGTTACGTAACCATCACCAGAAATGTACGGATATAAGATAATACGTCATTATTGAATCGTCAAGAATAATTATTGCTCATTTGCTCCCATTTGCCACCAGCCAAGCAGCATGTTCGCCAAGCCGCAGAAGACGAGCGGGAGCTCGCTGCTCAAGGGCAAAGACGTCAAGAAGCTGCGCAAAGACCTGAGCATCTACCTGGGCGGCAGCGAGTCCGTGGAGCGCGCGCTCGCGGCGCTCGTGGGCAACAAGGCGTCGCTCAAGAAGCAGAGTTTCCAGGCGCCGTCGCGACTCGTGGTGTACATTGACGAGACCTCGTGCGAGCCGCTGGCGTTCGACGCCGTGGGCAAAGGCGACGCACTGGCGCCGTCCGTGTATGCACTGTGGCGCGAGCCGGCGTTGCTCCCTAAACTGTGTGTGCACGCGCCTGTGAGTGAGTTTGTATTGAGGGGCGCGGATGTCATGTTGCCGGGCGTGTTTTTTTCCTCTGCGGAGGAGCTGGCGTCGCTGCGCAAGGGCGAATTGCGTGCGCTGTATGCGCGTGGCAATGCGCATGCGATTGCGGTGGGGGAGCTGCTGGTGGACGCGGGCGAGATCGCCAAGTACGGCAAGAAAGGCAAGGCGATGCAGGTGCTGCATTTCTATGGGGACGAGCTGTGGAAGATGGGCCCGCAGACGCTGCCGAATGAAGGGTTTCCAACTGTTGGCGTTGGAAAGTTAGTGGTGAAAGGAGTTGGTGTCGGTGTGGAGGAGGGTCACGTGTCGGGTATCCAATTGGAGGAGCTGGAGGAGAAGGCTGCTGCCGTGGAAGGTGGAGAGGAGGTACAAGAGGAGGACAGAGGAGCAGCTCCGCCATCCAAGGAGGACATGGACGTGCTCTTTTACCAGTCGCTCCTCCAGGTGCTTCGAGCCAAAGACGTCAAGGAGAAGCAGCTGCCGATGCTGGCCAACACCTTCTACGCAGCGCACGTGCTGAGCTGCCGCCCCGCCGGCTCGACGCTCAACGTCAAGCAATCGACGTACAAGAAGGCGTCGGCTTTCTTCCATGCGATGGCGGCGCAGGGGCTGCTGGGGGTCAAGGACAAGGACGGCGTCCAGTCGATCATCTCGCTCGGGCTGCGGCATCCGTGCGTACACAAACGAATAGATGATGAGAGGCGTCGATACTTATGTTTGTGTGGACGTGGATGGGCAGGGACGTGGTGGCGCACGAGCTCCACCGCACGGCGGAGGACGAGAAGCGAGAGGAGGAGGCGGCGGCTGCACTCGCGGCGAATGGAGGACGAATGGCCGCGCCAGCACCAGGCACGTTCACTCCAGAAGTGGTGGAGCTCCTGGGTCTCTCGCAGCAGCTCAAGCGCCTGTTGCTTGACGACCAGGAAATCGCAGTCCACTTTGAAGGCGTGGTGCAGCGCAAGCACTGGAGTGCCGTCGAGGTTCGCGACCTGATCAACAAGTACATTGACGTCACGCTGCTTGTGGATCGTGGCGACAAGAAGTATGTGCACTTGAATGCACCCCTGACGGACACGCTGTTCACGGGCAAGCAGCCACCGGCAGGCGGGTACCCAGACTGTCTCGCGCGACCGGACATCTACTCGATGCTCCTGGGTAAGTGTACCAAGTACCACTGCGTGAAACTGCACCCGGGCCATGAGCCGAAGATCGTCGCGGGGGCCTTGCGCAAGATCGAGATCAGTGCCGAGCTGTCCAAGAAGCACAAGTCGTCCACAGTCACATCGATCGCGCTCTTTCAAGGCTTCGGCATTGACGGTGCAGCGTTCGCCAAGGAAGTGCAGAAGAAGTGGGGGTGCAGCGCCGCTCTCCAGCCAAGCGACGACAAGGCGCGCGGGGAAGAGATCAAAGTGCAGGGCCACCTGGTGAACGAGGTGCTGGCGTACTTGGAGTCCAAGTACAAGATCGCGACCGCCAAGTACTGCAACGTGAGCTACGGCAAGAACGTCAAACCAAAAAAGAAGCAATGAGCAGACGAACCAACCTTGACGATGCCTGGATTTGTCTCTATCTAGTTGACGCTCTCGGAGCCACCGTACTCCTCCATCAGCGAGAAGGAGGACGATTCCTTCTTCGCCTTGGTCGAGGAAGAGGAGGTGGTGGACGTCGTCGTCTTGTTTTGGCTCGTACGGCGACGCGCAGCAGCCGATTTCTTCTTTGGCTTCTTCTTGGCGACACCGTTGGCGATGTCAGCCTTCTTCTGACGCTTGCGCAATTCCTTCTTGAGCTTGTTGGCTTCAACTGGGTGACGCAGGAGTCCGTGGTAGAGCACGAGGATGATCACCAAGGTCGGCGTCGTGTACGAGATGTGGTGTTCCTTTTGCAACACCACCAGCAGGAGCGCGGCGAGCTCGAAACTGAGAGCGACGAGCGAGTGAAGCGCCACATCCGTCTTCGACTTGTCCAGAAATTCGCGGTACTTTTGTGCCTGGGCATAGTTTCCGCTGCCACCGCCACAGAGTCGGCACGAGCGCGTGCAAAAGTCACAGTACTCACGCGTTGTTTTGAATCGCAACACGCAGTCGCAGCTGACAACACGGAATGTAGATCCTACCGCCACGACTTCGTTGTTCTTGCAACGGTACTTGTGGGTCGTTGCTCGACTCTGGTACTCGATAAAGATCGCACCGGGTCCACCATCTTCAAACACACAACGCGGACAGTTCTCAGCCGTGATCTTGATGTTCGCGTCCGTCTCGGAATCGTCACCGGCTGCGTTGTTGAAGTATGCCGTCGGCGGGAGCGGCGCCATTTCCGAATCAGTGACTGTGATGAAGTATCGGAACAATGCGAGCGTCGAGATCATGACCGCGACGTAGCCCAGAAGGTCATTTGTGAGGTGCGACGGTGGGAACTGCACGATGTCAACAAGGTACTCAAACTTGCCAACCCATGAGAGCAACGAGAGACCGAGCAGCCCAAACAACGAGGCACGATACCGCTGCTGGTCTGCTGTGAGGTTCTCGAGTTGGGCACCAAGCTCGACCAGATGCAGCAGGAAAACGACGACAGATCCCAATGCTAGCAGTGCCAAGTGGCGTGGAACGGAGTCGAGAGGAAGCAACTCGAAGTCGCGTACGTGGCCAAGAAGCTGAACCGCGAGGTAGACGGCCGAGATTACGAACCACCGCTTTGTCCTCGTTCGACGCGAGATGGCGGTTGCCAAACGAACGAGTGGTTGCACCACGACGCGCACGCCAGAGAAGAGCAACGCCAACACGTACAGGTTACCGATTGCGACCCCGTACAAGATGCTGAGCTCCAGCGCTTCGCTCGTCACGAGTCTGACGGATTCGTAGCGACGCGACAGCTCCGCGAGGACCCCAACCACGACGATCACTGCAGTCAACAATCCACCCAACACACTTGGACGCTTCCTTCCGTCTGGCAGGGTTACCATCGATTCCACAAAAGCGATTGTCGTCTTCACAAATCTGGGAGCATGATCCGCTGGGTGGAGAAGCGAGGTCAGGGATGGGAAATGCTCAGGGTTCAGTGAAACCTGAGCTCCTGCACCAGCGGCTGGTGGTTCGCCTTGGAGATCGAATCGTCGCTGCCAGTGGTGGAGCTGAAGGGAGAAGATGTGCGCCACGACTAGGTACATCATCCAGCCCAGCATGCTCACGCCTCGAGCGCGGAAGAGCCGCACGAGGTACTGGGGCAGTAGCAAACCGTAGGCGGCATACTCTTCGACGCTGTGGTACCCGTCGAGCAGTGCTTGGCGGTGCAACGCGGTGTACACCTCCAGCACGGCATCGTCTGAAGCGCCTGCTTGTCCATGCAACAGGTAAGCACGCGTGATTTCGAGCCGCTTCTCCTCGTCTGTGATCAGATCTCGCATGCCATGATCCACGATAGCGTCGATGCTGAGCGCGACTCGCTTGAGCAATTGATGGCACCAAAGCAGACAGAGGTGGTCGATTGTGACACCGACCTGCGGTAGCTTGGTGGCGAGCACCGCGATACCTTGAGCAGACGACGTCGGTGCGATGATGCGATCGGTCAGCGAAAGAGACGTGTGAATCGTCGTGTCTTTATGACCGCCCGAGATGGAGACGTAGACCGTTGAGGAGAGAGGGGTGGCCTTCCAGGACGCGATCTCGGCATCGATGCGGCTGTAGATTGCCTGCGCGTCAGCATCGTACGGGAATGGAGGCTTCTCATACGGTGATCCGAAGGAAATGACGTGCTGGATCGAGTTGCGCTTATGGTTGGGCAGCGATTCCGCGATACGCGTGACGACGCCGCCCATGGAATGCGCCACGATCAACACACTGGTGGGGGGTGACCGTTTCTTGCTGGATGGCACGCCCTTGTTGTACTGGCGCACTTGCTTCTGGTACTGCTTCAAGATGGCACGCACCGCGTTGTTCACGTACAGCGCTTGCTCGTCGACGAATCGACCATTCACGCCGGTACGTTCCTCTTGGAAATCGACCGCGAACACGTCGAATCGCTCCTGGTCAATGTCCCAGAGATGCCGCGCGATCGATCGCGCCTGCATGTAGCTGCCCATGTGACCAGGAACGAAGAGAACCGGCATGCCCGTGAGCTGGTCGCGCGCGGTCTTCATGTGGACCGCGTGGAGCGAGTATTTTCTGTGCGGGGGGAGGCCTTTGAAATGCGCTAGCGGCGTGTACACGGGCCACGAGTAGGTCATCTCGCAGCCAGACGTGTGCGAGTTGGTGCGCACGATATCGACGATATACAGAGCCGTGAGCACCACGGTGGCGAGCGCCAGGAGCGGCAGCACGAGGCTGCGCAGTGACGGCATCTTGGTTTCCCTTTGCTCCAAGTTGACGGGGGAGCTGCCACGACAACACGGGTGACTTGCACTACTCGATTAGAGGACTCTCCTATGACAAAGTGGTTTACAGTTATCGAGGCGGTTCTATTGTGCACCATGGGGTACTACGACGAGTCATCTTTGTTGAGATGGCCACCGTGCAACGAGCGAATGGAGATCCGCGACCGTATCGACACCGGGAAGAGTTGAATCCACTCGGACAATCTTGATCTTGTGACCAGCGTAGAGTACTCGAAGTTGCTCGAGATCTTCGGTTTCTTCGAGTGCACAGGAAGGCATCGACGGAAACTGAAGAAGGAACTCTTTGCAAAAGGCGTACATGCCCACGTGACGCAAGTACGGGAACGACTTGGGCGCAAACTTGCCCGTCTTCGAGTGTGGAATCATTGCACGTGAGAAGTAGAGTGCATTGCTGCCGAGGGAAGAAGAACCAATCATGAGACGATCGCAATACATGCACAGGTTGGATTGCAAGTCGCAACGCTCACCTGTTGACATCCGTGACGCACTTGACGACGTTTCGATTGTAGGCATCCGCTTCCTCCTCAATCGGCGTGGCCAGCGTGCTCATGACACTGCTTGGGTCCGCACGGAGAGCCTCGACACATAAATCAATGTGCTTCGGATTGACGCCGGGCTCATCTCCTTGAATATTGACGATCACGTCGTACTCAGCAAGTTCTCTTTCATCGAGACGATTAAGGGCCTCCACTACGCGGTCGGTTCCGGTTGCACACTCGCCTGTGAGCATGGTGTGCCCACCGATCCCGCCAATGACATCGAGAACTCGTCCACTGTCACTCGCGACGATAACTTTCTCAAGCAGCTTAGACTCGGACGCTGCGCGATATGTATGCTCAATCATCGGCTTGCCAAAGAACTCGGCCAATGGCTTGCCGGGGAAGCGTGAGGACCCGAGTCGCGCCGGGATCACCCCGAGAGCCTTCTTCATTATGCTCTTTGATTTGCCACTCCAAAAATGACGACGTGTCGTGTCATTATAACGGGTATGTTACAATAAGATATCCTAAAGAAGTAACAAGTAGTGTCGGAATGTCACTATAATAAGGACTCACCAAAACTCAGTACATGAAGCGTGAAGGTGGGGAGAAACGGTTGCTTGCATTTCACCAAAATGCACCTAGAAGCGGGGCTCAAGAAGGACGATGACAACAAGTTCCAGCGGCGCAGCTTCGGTTCCAGCTTGAGCACAAACTACGTGCGCTACGAGCGATGGGTCAAGCTGATCGGGTTCAGCTCGTTCGCGTGCTGGACCATGTTTGTTCTGGCGTATTGGGGCTCGACATCGTCAGGCAGGGACGCCGTTGGCCGCGAGTCCACTATCAGTGCACAGTCGTCTGAGAACGCTTTCCCAGAGGAGACGCGCTTCCTTATCATTGGAGATTATGGGACTGGCGACAAGAGCCAGATCAAGGTTGCAGAAGCGCTCAAGTTCCACGCTGTCACCCTCGATCCGAAACCAGCATTCGTGCTCTCTACGGGCGACCAGATCTACGAGCACGGGTCAGCAACGAAGTATCGAATGAACCACTTAATGTACAGCGCTAACGATGCTTCATGGCGTTGATGCAGACTTGTCAATGCAAATGACCCAGTTCTCTCCACACGCTTCGAGAAGGTTGGTAGCGAGTGGCCCATCGACATAGACCCAGCAAGTATGAAACGGATTCTCATAGCGCGGTCTTCTTGTCTGGCAGATGTATGCACACCCAGTGCTTCAAGTTCCTTGGTATATCACGTACGTGGAGACGTATGGAGTAACGCTGTCTTCACTTGCTCACGACACTGACACGTCTGTGCTATAACTGTAGTATCGGCAACCACGACTGCGAAGGATCCATCGATGCCATGCTCGGGTATGCGAGCCAAAGGCAATCGTTGTGGTACTTCCCGCAACGCTACTACAAGATCGATCGCCCCGTGGCACCGAAGACAGTCCTGCGGATGGTCGTTCTTGACGCCTGTGACCTTGTCTGTGGCCACGAGCCGCGTAACTTTCGCTGCAAGGACTCGATGAACCAACAATCCTCAGAGAAGACTCGACTGGAGCAATATGAGTGGCTCGAACAGCAGCTCAGTGCGGGTATGCCTGCCGGTATCGAGCGCATGTGGACAGTGGTCGTGGGCCACTGGGCTGTCTACAGCTACGCCGGCAATGCGGATACTCCGGAGCTCATCAGCTCCTTGGACCCATTGCTCAAGAAGTACAAAGTACACGCGTACATCAACGGCCACGACCATTGCATGCAGCACATGAAGCGGTACGACAGTGAGTCCAAGTGGGTGATGAACTACTTCGTGAATGGCGCCGGCGGATACCGCGTCCACGACCTCAAGCCCAAATCACGTGCTAACCCAGACCTCGTCCACGCTGCAATGACGCACGGATTCATGTCAGTATGGCTGACGCGAGATATCTTCCGTATCCAGATGATCGATACCATGGGCGAGGTCTTGTACACGACTGATGTGCAGTATGAGTGAGCCTCACAGATAAACACGCAGTATCAATAGAGATGTCATTACATAGTTCTAAGTCCGTAGGATCGAGCCGACCACTGCCTCCCACATCGTCGATGGGGTAGAGGGGTGAAGCGCGGCACGGCCTGGGCTTATTTGTCCTTCTTGAGTGAGTACCACGAAAACTCCTTTGCCTTTTGCAACAGGAGCACGAGCTGGTTCTCCTTGCGCTTGGTCTTGACATCCGAAATCTCGTCGTACAGCTTCAGCGACAGCAAACGCGTCTTTCCTTCGTACTTCCTGATGCGCACATCCAGGGTCGACGCAGTCCAGTTGATCTCGGTCAAGTTCTCATCGTGCTCACCAATGTTTGACAGCGTCACGTAGATCGATACACGCTTCTTGCCATCAGCCCATGCGTAGTTGGTGATGCTCTCAACGTGTTCGATCTCATCGGCATTGATCTGCTCAGCCTTCAGCAATCGCGGCGCAGCTTTACCGTCCCATGCGTGAATCTCGACACCATCGCGCTTCTTGTGGGCATAGTAGTAGCTGTTCTGGCCCTTGGTCTTGATGTTACTGTGGAGCGCAGACTGATCCTCGTGGCCACCGTTCTCCACTGGCTGTTGCTCGAGTGGTTGCTCGCTTGGCGGTGCGCTTTCGTCCGACGATGGCATGGCGCTTGATGTGCCGATTGGAAAATGAACCGACATTGATCCACAAGCAGTCTCATTCTAGAAAGTTGTCAACGAGCAATGTCGACACCGAATTCATACCGTACCAGTACCGGTTCCGTATCGGTAATCACGGGTCTGGTGCCGCAAAATGATCCAGGTTCGCGAAATGATCCGGGTTCACAGGTTCTTGCGACTCCAGCGGGTTCGAACCCATATCACAATCTGGTACCATGTACCTGGTTCAAACGAGTGATTTCAAAAGTTTGAAACTCAAACCTTACTGCATAGGTTTTATTCCACTTCTCCCTCCCCCTGTCATCTCCACACTGGTTACTCTTTGAAGTGTAACTCGACGAGGAAACACCAGCCCCCGCATGATGGTCGAGTCAAGCGCCGCCATGCAGAGAGCGCCGCACGCACAGGAGGCGTCCTCCGTCCTGAACACTTCGACAACGTCCTCGTCGACGACGCCTGTCGCGACCAAGACCTCGGAGAAGGCCCCGTCACGCGCCGCGACACTACAACCACGAAGCGTGAATGTGACTGCCAACGGTAGCTCGCATGTGACGGTACGTTGACTTGCGCTGGCGAAAGAGAGCCAAAGAGAATGTGAATGTGGATATTGAAGAAATACGTTGCCTTTAGCCGCGTGCCGATCGATTCATCCCGAATCGCAGCGCCATGAACATGGACGTTGTTCAATCACGTACGTCGCCATCTCGCGACTCGCCTTCACCAGAACCTCGGGATGAGAAGACCGGATCAACGGGTGCCAACGCTGCTACGAAAACTCCATCGCAACCGGAAGATGAAGAGAAGGTCGTGTACAAGAAGCGCCTCGCGAGCGCGCTGCTCGGGAACGACGATGGAGAAAAGCACAAAATTCTTAAGTTTACTGCGAAACCAGCCGTCCCGCCACCGGAATCATTCCAATCCTCGCTACATGCCCGCTTCTCGCACAACAAGATCAGCGCTATCCCTGCGGCGAGTGCGCGCAAGCTGAACCGCTACGTTCCGTCCGCGCCGATCAAGGTGCTCGACGCGCCAGAGCTGATGAACGACTACTACCTGAACCTGCTCTCGTGGGGATCGAACAATATCCTGGCCGTCGCACTGGGCCAATGCGTCTACCTATGGAATGCTGAGACTGGTGAGATTGACGAACTGATGAGTCTTGAAGGCGACGAGTACGTGAGCTCGGTGAGCTGGAGCGACGCAAGTGGTTCTTCGCACCTCGCGATTGGGACGAGTGAGTCGGTGGTCCAGTTGTGGGATGTCGCGGCGTTCAAGCAAGTTCGATCGATGAACGGCCATTCTTCGCGTGTTGGTGCGCTGGCATGGAACAGCTACGTTTTGTCAAGTGGTTCGCGTGACAGCAACATCATTCACCACGATGTTCGCGCCCGGCAGCACAACATCGCAACACTCGCTGGCCACGAGCAAGAAGTGTGTGGGCTTTCGTGGTCTCCCGATGGCACGATGTTAGCCTCGGGTGGTAACGACAACACCTTGTGTCTGTGGAAAGCGTCCACGATGGGATCGACCGGAGCCAGTCGAACTCACGCGCCGGCCTTCCGCTTGGAGCAACACACTGCTGCTGTGAAGGCTCTTGCGTGGTGCCCGTGGGAGCGTAACCTTCTGGCGACTGGTGGCGGTACTGCTGATCGCACAATCAAGTTCTGGAACACATCGAATGGAGCTCTTCTCAACTCCGTCGACACCGGATCTCAAGTTTGCTCACTGCTATGGTCAACGTCGGAGAAGGAGCTGCTTTCATCGCACGGTTACTCGCAGAACGAGCTCTGCTTGTGGAAGTATCCAAGTATGACCAAAGTGAAAGAACTCACGGGGCACACATCCCGTGTGCTTCATCTCGCGGCATCCCCGGATGGATCGACTGTCGTCTCCGGTGCCGCTGACGAGACGCTACGGTTCTGGAAGGTGTTTGGCTCGAACCGCAAGGCTGGTAAGCCGGGTTCGGCGACTACGGAGCTCACGACATCGTCCCTCTCGAGTGTGATGAGCATCAGATAATGTCGGTACGTCTCTGCATGGTTTTCCCCCCTTCGACAAGACATGAATGACCGATGTGATTATCTGGACTACCGTAGGCGGAGAATGATGATGCCCGAGAATCCAAGATGGATACCGACGAATGGGCACCTGACTACGCACGTATGAAACGAGACCACGCAAGGCTAGCCCGTTGTAGTGACTGTACCATGAATTTGATTCCTGCTCAAATAGAAATGATAGGACCTGTTTGAACGCCTGAATTAGGTCGATGCTCCCGATTTAGCAGCCGCGTTGCATCCAGACAGCAGCTTCCATCATCACGTGGTCGAGATCAAGGTCAACAGGATGAGCAAGTCGAGCGTCAGTGGTGGGGCAGATATCGGTGCGGGCGATATCACCAGACAAGCAGAGTTGGTCGTGATGGAGTATCTCAAGGCAAGCAAGTGCTCAAAGACGCTGGACACCATGCTCAGCGCAGGAAGCTGGCCAGCATCGATCACAGCAAGCGACCTCTACGCCGAAGATCTCCAGAGCAAGAAGAAAACCGGCGCGTCCAGTGTACTCGACTACATGGTGCGGCACATGGCGAGCGAGCCAGCTTCGCCACTCGATAGCACGATGTCGAGCCACAGCAAAAGCCGTCGCCGGTCCAGTTCAGAGACGACTGCTCCAAGTGTGGAAGACAAAGCAACTGTCGAGTGGAGCAAGGACGAAGTCAGTCTACTCAAGAAGGCCATCAAGCAGACCAGCGGAGTCGACGACAAGAACGAGCGCTGGAAGCAAATCGCGGCACTCGTGGGCAACGGAAAGACCAAGAAGCACTGCTATCTCAAGTACAAGGAGCTAAAAGAAGAGAAGAAGGCAAGCAGCGGCAGCTCGGACGAACGAAGCAGCCGAAGATCGTCAAGTTCGGACGAGAAGAGTTCGCACCGTCGCTCATCCTCCAGATCCAGGTCCAGCGATCGAGAGGACGCTCCACCTACAACGAAACTGCCGAGCCCAGCAAGTGAGGCGAAAGAATGTAGCCTGACGTCGGAGCCCATGATGAAGAGAGTTGATTTTTCCGCCACGAAGGAACAACGGAACTCATCCGCTCGGCAGGAGGTGATCGAGATGGAAGACTGCGAGGACCTGGAAACGCTCGTAGTCCCCATTTCTCGAACGAGTGGAATCACGCGCCCACAACTGTTCTCAAATGAGAAGGCCACCGCCTCAGGTCGATCACCAACCGCCGAAGAGATCGAATCTTTGCAAGGGATCCTGTTCCCAGAAGGGAAAAAGGGCTTCAGCAGTCATTGGGACCGGCAGGTAAGGCACCAGTGGCAAGGATGTGAGTGTGTCATGTGGAGTTACTCCTTTCTATCGGCCTGCAGGGTTTCTTCTTCTCCGAGGTTCGCAATCTACGGTATGGGCTCGTACAGCACGAAGGCGGTCCGTGTGGTGTCCTCGCTGTTGTGCAAGCGTACACGCTACGCTTCCTGCTCAAGTCTGTTTGCCCAAGGGACTGGCGAAACGTACGTCGATACGACCTCATTTGTGCAGCGCATTGTACTGATTCTTAATCTTGTTTACGTAGCCCACCGAGACCGAGCAACACCAAGCGCTGATCCAAGCACTGGTTCACATGCTGTGGCAAGTAGCTCGAACATCCCGGCGTGGTCAGTGCACAGTCGTCTTGAATGACGATCGCACAGGAGCTGGTCCTCAGTCCAAGCGTCGATTCATGAGCGGCACACAGCTCTTCACTGTCAAGACACCGGAGCAGCTTCACCAGGTCTTGACTCAGTACCTTCGTCAGTTCACAGCACCCAAGGGGAACGGCCTCGTGCTCTTCGTGGCATCGGTGCTACTGTCCAAAGGCGTGGAGAACATCAAACCGGAGATGGATACGATGGAGGGCGCCCTCGGTGGAAGCAGCAAGCTCATCGGTGGACACGACTACTGCACGCAGGAAATGGTGAACCTGTTACTCTGCGGCGTTGCGTGCAGCAACGTCTTTGACGGAAAGCAGCTACTCGAAGGCACCAGCGAAGACGACCCCAAGGCCATCGTACTCAAGGGCATCCCATCTCGATGTGACGTCGGCTTCCTCTCGCTCTTTGAAGCCTACGAGTACATCCACGTGGGCAGTCATCTCAAGAACCCCGTGTTCAACGTGTGGGTTGTGTGCAGCGAGTCACACTACTCGGTGCTCTTCGCCGACCCTAGTGCCACAGCAGGGATCGACTCGATGCGGACGATCGACATGTTCTACTTTGATGGACTCGCGAATCAAGATGAAGAGATCCAACTCACCGTGCACACGTCCGCGCTCCGTGATAAGCCCAAGCCACAGTCCCACCAGCTCATTCCTCCGCTCAACCTTGTGCTCCAGACCAAGTGGCCACTCGCCCGCATTGACTGGAACAACACGGAGCCCCTACTGTAAGAGCGGTACTGTAGCCTGACGATGGGAGGCTGCAGTGCATGGAGCGTGCCTCTCATCATCAACTTTGCGAGTACCGTTAGTTGGTAGAGGCGAGCATGACACGTGGAGGAGGTGTTGCCATCCAAGTTGGCTGGAGCGCCACCCAAACATTCAGGAACACAAGCACACAAGCAGTACTCAGCATACTCCCAGTCGTCCACAGTGTCGCAGAGGACGCGCTCTAATCCCGCACTGTCTTGCAAACAATTCACACCACTTCAACATCTATCCTTGTTCTTCTCCTTTTCTTCTGTAGAACCTGGGTCCACCATGCAACACGGCATGTTCCCACCTCATTCCATCGAAAAACCCACAAAGGTGATGTCCATCTATTTTCAGCCAATCAAATCGTTCATTTCATGTTTTTAAGCCAATACGCAATCGGAGCTACTCACAAATAAATGGGTTCACTTTTGGTGGCTGGATACTTTTCCGCAATGAGGATGGGCGCGACTCGAGAAGGCGCGCAATGCGCGGAAGAATCTAGACCCGACTGACTGCACCGAGTCTTGCTCACTGCTTCAAAATGACCAACTCTCGTCCAGCGTGGCGTGCCCTCGTCTGCTCTTTAGGCAGTATTACTTATTATCGATTCGTGAACGCATCGCGCGCAACGATATTGCGACTCGCGGCGGGGCATTTCTCATTCTCTCCCAGCTCACAGCAATGGCGTTATTGCGGTACCTCACGGACGCCTCCGCTACGGACACCGTGATGGACCCAGTGACATTGCAGCAGCAACAGCTGATGGTGGAGAGCGCGGTCAACAAGTACTGCGGCCTGTTGCTGGTTCTCGCCATTGGGTACGGCATGATCTGCCTGCTCTCGCTTGCACTGGTCGTGTACATGCGGCACAATCGAACCGTAGCCTTCCGTGGCGACTCGAGCGCGGCGCGCAAGATCATTCTGCCAGCGTACCTGCCGCTGCTGCTTATGCTCATGGCCGTATCGTTCGCGTACTCGGTGTACTTTTGGATCCTGCGCTCGACGGTCCACCGCATCGATCAGCTCCCAAGCACAGTCGAGAACGAGATCTACTTTTGCGGACGGCTCTTCTTCATGCTGCTGATCATCATCTACATGTACCAGAAGAGCGTGACGACGCCAGCGTTGCGCCGCGCGACGCTGCTCGCACTCGTGCTCTCGACTTACAACATTCCATTGGTCTGGCTCACTGACAAGTACATCACCAATACGCAGCTCGCGTACTGGGTCCCACATTGTTCCAGGCTGCTCATCGTGCTCTTCTTCCTCTGGGTGCTAGTGATGCCACCGGAGCGAGCCAGCAAGCGCACGCTGCGGGAGTACGCCGTATTTGCGCTGGTGTTCTACCTTCTTTTCTTCGCGTACAGTGAGATGTTCCAGCAGAACCACACCGACACGGGGTTCATATTGGCGTACGCTAACATTCTATGGGGCTCACTCTGTCCGCTGGTGATCTGGCGCGTGCTCAAGGCCGACACGGAGCACTGGCGCGGCCTCGGGCGCCGAGCGGTCGCGCTGCAGTCGCTCTTCCGACAGAAACATCGTATGAACGAACGCATTTCGTCCCGGGGACTTCACGTGCTCATCGAGATGCACCGCAAGTATGTCATTGACTTTGCCTACCTGGAACTCAAGCACAAGATCGGCGTGGGCTCGAGTGCCGTGGTCTTCAATGGCGTGCTCCACTCCAAGACACCCGTCGCAGTCAAAGTGTACTCTCCCACCGAGCTCACGGACGAGCTCGTGGCCGAGTTCTCCCATGAGGCAGCACTCTGTGGTGCTCTCCACCACCCAAACATCGTCAAGTTCTATGGCATGTGCGTGTGCCCGCCGACGATCTGCCTCGTGTCCGAGCTGTGCCTAGGTTCCTTGGATACGGTGACCCAGGCGATCGCCAAGCGCCCGCACGCGATCGCGCGCCAGCAGCAGCTCATCGACCTCAACTACATGATCGACGCGGCGCGTGCTGTCGCGTACCTCCACAGCTTTGCACCAGCGTTTCTCCACCGAGATATCAAGCCAAGTAACTTTCTGGTCGACGTCAATTGCGTGGTCAAGCTCACTGATTTTGGAGAGTCCCGGAGCCTGCCCAAGGAGTGCACGCCAGCGAGAAGCACTGCGACCACAATAGGATCACGGAGCCAGCGCCAGCCGCTCAGCTTACTGGAGGAGTCAGGTACAAGGGAAGGAAGAGCCCTCACCATTGGCGAGCTGCCTCGCTTATCCACAGGCGCGAGCACACAGCCACGACGAGCCATGACCGTTCGAGGTACTGTCGAGTACATGGCCCCGGAGCTGATCCAAGGCAAGGCCGGCACGGCCATGTACGGCGAGGCCGCCGACATCTTCAGCCTCGCGATCACACTGTGGGACATCGCACACCCGCTAGATGAAAAGTACCCGTCCTACAATGGCAACCACCTCAAGATCTTTGACGCTGTGCTTGGTGGTCAGCGACCACCACTCGCGGAGAGCCTCCACCCGGAGCTACGTTCTCTTTTGGCTCAAGCCTGGGACGAATCTCCGACGCTACGGCCAAGTGCACTGGGTGTATTGAACACACTGGAGAAGATCCAGCGCCAGGTCGCAAACGATGTGGCCATGGTACTGGTGGATGCCTCGAGCACCGTGGCCAAGGACACCAGCGTGACGGGTAGCCTGCTGGTGGGCAAGATGCTGGAGATCGGCGTGGTGGCGACACCGTGCGAGGCGAGGCGCATGGGCAACGGCATGATGAGCGCGGGGCTGCTCCACCACCAGCGCCACGTCCTGGGCTTTGTGGACACGAAGGACGAGCGGTACATTTTCGACGAGCAGCTCGTCCACGCGATGCACCATGCGGCCGAGAGGCTGTACCTGCCGCCCATCTCGGAGCGGCAGTACCAGCGCGTACCGAGCGATCCACAACCACCCGTTGATCCGACGAAAGAGCAATCGATTGATGTCGCCGCCGACGACGATGGCGAGAGTGTGTTCTCGTCGAGTGTGGGGCCGACTCGCTGCCGATCGAAGGCGGACGAGGGGACAGACGTCGAGGGTGCGACTGCCAGTGTGGCGCAGGCGATCGGTACGACCGTCAGCGAGCTGTTACGGTTTGGTCCTCGACGGAAGCTGTCGCGTGCTGGCTCGGTGAATGACGACGACGCGAGCCGGTTCTCGGCGGTGCCACTCACCCACGCGACATCCTCGCAATGGGCCAACACGACCCAGACCGAGCCAGGCGTGTGTCCGTGCAAGCGGCTCGGTGCTGGTATGATGTACATCAGCAAGCGTGGAGGCGCGTTCCACAGCGGAGGAGGAGGAGGAGCAGGAGCAGGAAGAGGAGGAGGAGGGAAGCGGTTCCGCCGGGGCAAGCGCAGTGGCTCCGACGGAGCTGGTCAGGCGGACCACAACACCACCACCACCACCTCCACTACATCAACATCAACGCTGCGTGGGACGCGCTCTCGCTTCGCGACAACGGACAGCAACGGACTCACGGCCAAGCTGCTCACCAGCGAGTTCGCCAACACGGGCGACAGTGCGACAAGCGAGCCGTCGTTCGCACCGACGCCACCGAGTGCGAGCGACGTCGAGATGGGCTTCCACGTCGCCGACTCGAGCGAGGACGAGGAGGACGAGGACCCGCCGTTCGTCATGGGCAACCAGCAGCAGCAGCGACGCCAGTTCATTCGTCGGCCACCGGCCAGTGGCGACAGCGCTGTTGTATAACATCGTAGGACAGTGTCTGTGTATGTGATGGTACTGTAGTGTTGTCATACTACGTTAGGACCCATGTCGTGGAAATCCATGTGTGTCTTGTCAAGTTCGTAGCCGTAGGTCATGTATCCTTGAGTGGACCCGTGCACAGCACCGACTCGTACAATCCATTGCGTTCATTCATCCATCCACCGATCCACACACACTACATATTAATACTAGCTACCTAAATTTACATACTTCGAAGTACTACTAAACAACCACCTATTAGGTACTATTACTTCTACACAGACACTAGGCCAGCCCGCCCTCGCCTGCCTCCGGGTCTCGGTGCTGCTGGAATGGCGCGTGGACCGCGTCAAACTCGTCAAAGTCGTGGGTCGCCGGCAGCGGCATCACCTCGGCGCCCAGCAGTTTGGCCGTGAGCAGGTTCTCTTCGGACACGGCCTTGTTGCGGTGGTGGCGACGGAAGCGACGCCGTCCACCGGTGCCGCCCTTGGGCTGCTCCAGTCGCTGCCCGAGCTTGCGGCACGGACACATGCCGTTGTCGTACAGCGCCGGGTCGGACCGGTTGGCCGTGGTCACGGTGCGGCCGGTCGTGGTCGTGGTCGAGTTCTTGCGGCGGGGCAGCGAGCCACCACCACCTCCAATGCCATGTCGGCTGCGACCACCGGAACCTCGCACCCGGTGGAGCGCACTGCTCTGGGGCAGTGGCACCAGGTGGTCCACGTGTTCGTGTGGGTCCACATCGTCGTCCTCTTCCTCCTCCCCCTCCCCCTCCTCCTCTCGATCGTCCTCCTCTTCGCCAGGGACGAGGATGGGTTGGCACAGGTTGATGTTGTCTTCGTCCAAAAAGTATGACGCCTCGCTGACTTCAAACGGGCGCTCGTGCTTGCTGTGGTGCATGAGCCCGGCGTCCATCAAGGCATTGCCCAGGCGCACGGCCTCGGCCTGGTTCAGCACAAAGTTGAGCTCCTCCATGCGGTCGATGGCGTGGTGCGCCGAGAAGGTCTTGGCCACCACCTCGCCGTACTTGTTGTAGGTGCCCTGCATCTCGAGCTCGTCGCCCAGGTCGGCCGCGAACACGGCAAAGCACTCTTCCTGCACGGCCTCCACGATGTTGACAATGTTCTGCGCCGACGGCCGCATGCGCGGATCCCCATGCCACGCACTCTCGATCACAGCACGCAGCGACGGGTGCACGCCGTGGTCCAGTGCTGGCCGCTTGCCATCCACCACCGACTCGAAGATGTGGAGGTGGTTGTTGCGGATCGTCGGGAACTTTTCCTTGCCCGGGTTCAAGATGTCCCACATCGTGATGGCCAGCGAGTACACGTCCGCGGCCTCCCCGTATTGTGCGATGCCTGCACGGCCTTGGATGATCTCGGGCGCCATGTAATCCACGGTGCCTTTGACGGTCATTTTGGCCGGCGTATCGCTGACCAGGGAGGACTGCCGGATCGACGCGCCGCTCTTCATCATCATCGATATCGTCGTCTTGGACGCCGCCGCGGTGCTGGGATTCACCGTCGAGCCAGCCACGGGCGGCGTCATCACGTGCGACTTGGGCAGGCTACGCGACTCGCCAAAGTCCGTCAGCTTGACCGTGTTGTCCACGTCCACTAGAAAGTTACTCGGCTTGATGTCACGGTGGACGAACGTAGGAGAGAAGCTGTGGATGTACGCGACCGCGCGCGCCGCGTCGAGCATGTAGCTCAAGTTGATGAGCTGCTGCTGGCGGTGCGGGTGCTGGTGGTGGGTGGCGATGGTCGTCGTAATATCATCCAGGCTACCCTGGCAGAGCTCGGACACGAGGCAGATCGTCGGCGGGCACACGCACATGCCGTAGAACTTGACGATGTTGGGGTGGTTCAACGCGCCACACAGTGCTGCCTCCTGGGAGAACGCGGCCACGATGTCCTCGTCAAACTCGGACGGCGTGTAGACCTTGATGGCGACCGGTGTCTTGGAGTGGAGCACACCGTTAAACACCACGGCACTCGAGCCCATACCGATCTTGTGCTTGAGTTCCAAGTACGCAAAGTCAATCACGAGCTTGCGGTGCATCTCGATGAGCACGTGGAGACCCTGGGACGAGACGCGTTCATTTAGGTTGTGCTTTTGGCGAAAGAGCGACTGCAGCGAGACCGCGCGCTGGCCCATGCCTCGCCAGTGCTGCGTGTCGGCGTTGAGCACGCGCCAGATAAAGAGCGGCGCCAGTGATGCCCAGATGCACGTCACGTAGACCATGATAAAGCCTTCGTCCAGGTGTCCCATGTACAGGAGCTGGTTGTATGTCCAGCTGCAGATGTAGTAGCCGTAGACAAACACGACGTATTCCCGTAGGCTGCGCTTGGAGGCACGTCCGGGCGGGTGCACAAAGATGTACGTGAACAGGATCAACACCAGCGCTCGCACGCTGGTCATGAGGATGTGGCGCCGTCGCTTGGACGCGGGTGTGTCTGTGTCGTAGTAGGATACCACGATCTGTACCGGCAGCGAGTAGATGGCGAGCACGAACGAGATGGCAACGGACCGAACCAGCGCCGGCACGGTCACGCTCTTCTGCATCATGTAGGCAAACACCACGAGGAAGACAAACATGCGGCCACAGTGGAAGCCCTCGGTCGCCGTGGTCGATACATTCTGCTCGAATGTACCTAGCGCCATGGCCACCACGACCACGATGGCGTAGACCAAGGTAACGAGCCCTAGAATCCAGAAGAGGGGCTCGAAGGCTGGAAGCAGCATCTTGCGGGCAGCCGTGGCGTCGCCCTTGAGGGCCTCGTGGCGGTTGTATCGCAGGTACAGGATCAATGCGATCGACAGCATGCTCATGATGAGGTAGCCGAGCAGGATGAAGACCTCGAGCATGAATATCTTGCGAGAAAAATCCTTGAGGAAGTCTTCTCGGGCGGCAGCCTCGGCCGCGGCCTTGGCGTCGGTCACCGCGTCGCGAGAAGGCATCGGCGTGAGCACGCTGCTGTCAGTTCCATTGGCCGTGGAGTTGGCGAGCACGGCGAGGACGGCCAGGGCGCTAGCTGGGGCCATTTGAATTCGGGTGCAGAATAATTGGGGGCTGGATTGGGGCTAGGAAACTGGGATCCTCTGGAAGTCGCAGTCGCTGGATCTGGGAGACTGGATTCCGGAGGAGCAGATAGTTGCTTGCTGGATGGCGTTCGTGCGCGTGGGTGATCACAAGAGTGCAGCGATGGCACGCGCTGCCGATGGACGGCAGGTTGCGAAGTGAGGCGTAGCGGACGGTGCGCACACTCGCGCAGTGGCTTTGGGTGTCAACTGGCGCATCATTCTCACTCCAGATGACAGAAGAACCAATCGCGCCGCACGACTTACGCCGGTGACTATGCGTGGAACAAAATTGTGCGGAAAAATGAATCCGCCGTTTCGGGAGACGCCAGTTAGGCCACGACAGGTTAGACTGAATTCCAATTCAATTGGAGCCAAAGTAACGTTGTTACCATCCAAAGCATCGGTTCGCTGAGTTTTCGCGGAAGAGCAACATATACACATAAAACGATGCATTTTGTGGTAGAATGTCCCAAAGCTGCATCGTGTATGCAAATTGTGCTGTAGTCTCATCGCTCGACCAGTTCAGAGATACCAAAACGAACAGCCATCAAAAAAGAAGACTTCACCTTCCGTCTCACGGCTCTTTTCGACCAGAAGCACGTATCGTACCGGTGCATTCGAGTACAGTATAATACATCGTCTACGGAAATGAACCTGAGAAGTTGATGAGGGCAGGAGCGGCTACTGGCCGTTGGACTTTTGCGACTTGGTACAACAGTAAACAAACGGAACCAATGGCGTCCATGTATTACACCTTCTATGCACACGCGCTGACCAAATCTTGCTCTAGCTTCGCCGGTTGCAACTTGCGAGGGGGGCCAGGAGCAATCCCTACCGCGTTGCACCTACCTCTGCTTAGAGCTGTGGCTTCCGAGCGTGGAGCTCGCGATCTTGATGTGACCATGTTTCATGTTTTCGAATTGACTTTAAATCAGTATATTGCTCATTTTTGTGGCATAGGTAACTGTAATAAGTGATATTTGATACATGGACACAATCACCAGCCGTAAAAAACACCAAGTTGGAACACTACTATTTTGTTAATTTTAATTAAAATAGTATTAGGTTGCAAGGCTCAACTCATCTTCAATCTTCAAGAATGCGCACACAACATTCGAAGGAAACGTAGATATGTAGTTGGACGCTTTCCACCTATGTTTGCGTTTGATGACGAGCGAGGGCCAGTCAAGAGTAGGCTTTGAAGTGATCTTCAACTTCTTTAAAATAAAGTAGCGGATGCATCGCATAGTGCAGCGAAGCTGTCGGGCAGGATTCGCACCCAACTTCTCGTCTCGACTCTTTTTTTAGTTCAGATGCACTGTAAAATGACTCGAACCATCTGCGATTGCCTTCACGCAACCATGGGAATGGTCCACTTGACCACGATGTGCTTGCGTCGCATATGCGATTTGCATTCTGTACGGTTATGCGAGTGATGAATCTGCACTCCATAACAGATCTTCACGCTGGACTGATGTACGGGTGGGGCCAGTTCGGGAACGTGCTGCTGTCTTCACACGGACAACACGCTGTAGTTTTGGAACCGGTATTGCTTGTGACGGAAAGTGACGAAAACTAGAATAGATCTCAAATGAGCACTGTTGTAAACTGACTGTGAGTGCTTGCAAACACGGCCTAAAAATCTCAAATTGTGTTGAGAACTATAATACATTGTATTTCTTCTTTTTTTAACAAAAAGAAGAAATACAAAAAACAAAATACAATGTATTATAGTTTTCAACATTCTCATCTCCCGATCGCGGGCAGCTACGTTCATGGAGTTTGCACGACCTTGTGAGTGAGAGCTCTACAACCCTGCCTCACCCCACCCCCGCGCTTCGCGCCCCTAGACTCTAGTAGGGCCTAGAGACGTGATTTACCCTAGGTGTTCTGGAGTGATTTTTGGTAGGGGCTACTATTTTACTATTTTAGTAGTATTTTACTATTTTAATAATTCTGGAGTGATTTTTGGGAGGTGCTACTATTTTACTATTTTAATAGTATTTTACTATTTTAATAGTAGCCCCTCCCAAAAATCACTCCAGAACACCTACTGTAGGATAAATCATGTCTCTAGGCCCTACTACTAGTAGGCTTTTAACCCTTTCGCGAACGCGAGCTGAACAATACGAAATGTATCAATACAAATTTCAAGTATAGCATCTGTAGATCGTGCAAAAAATGCCCGTTCGACAGATTGGATCACAGATTTGCGTCTTTCCATATCACATGCTCGAAGAACTGGTCCTTTCCTCCGTCGGTACGGACAGTGTGGGGAAGACAGCTTGATTAGCGAATAGTGATAGCCTCTCTGGAGACCCCCCTAAACTAATCTACGATGGGAAACCTTTCTAGCGAAGCTAGTAGGAGTAAAACCCACCCTACGGGGCTAATCAAGCCAGTCTAGAAGACCAGAAGAAAAAATCTGCGGCAGCACTGGCTGCTTCTTCTCGGTCTTCTTGCTTGCGTGGCAGAACAGCGACTGCCTGGCAGCCACTGTTCTCCACGGTTCGGAAACATCAGGTTCCCTCAGGTGGTCCACACCACTTTCCGGAACCTTCCACAATCGGTCAATCTTAAAAGAGTGCTCTTGCCTTTTTAACTGCAGACTCTTTGTACTCCGCATTGGTCATGAGGCCAAGAGCACTCTTTTAAGAGTGCTCTCTTTTTTTAAAAAACGAGTGCTCTTGCCCATAGAGAGATTTTTTAAACTGGTGCAATACGCAAATCCGGAACAGGCCCAACGATGTTGCCACTACGGTCGGAGATAGTTGAGAATCAGATCTACGTGACCAACGTTCGCCCATGTTCCTACGACTGGTCTGATAAAAGATACGGGACCGCAACATTCCGAGCGGGGTTCAGGATCAAAGGAAACAGTGGATCTTTCAAAATTCTACGACACAACCAAAGGAACAGATGCGGTCATCGTCACAATCAAAGGAAGTTTGATCGAAATCAACGGAATAGAGACAGGACAGGTCGTTGGTTCATCACCCGGACATTCAGAACAAGACCAGGCATAAATCCTTGTATGGTGTGGCACTACATAGTTTTCAGTCTGATCCGTCGATCACGTGGACCACGCCACGATGGTAGGAGAATGTGGTGGACCTAACTTGAGAGAGCGACGTCAAGACCGCCACCAAAACATCGGAAGCGCCGAACCGACAAGCCAACCATGTACGATTGGACCGAGATTAGCCGCCTCAACTCTGAGGATGCGTACGAGAACTTTCGCACAGAAGTCATGTGCTGTTCCGTGAGCTACTGGAGCTGCTGTCATGACCAGTGTAGCGTCTGCACTGGTGACCATGTCATGGTCGAGAGGCGCGTACGTTGCACTAGTGGCGCGTGCAGTGCTGACTCTCCATGCCCGGTTATGTGGAAGGCGTACCAGTGCACCATGTACGACCAATGGGTTGTAAAAGTCAACGGTAAAGCCCATGGACGCATGACGCTACCGTGTGACGGATGCCACAAGCCTATTGTGACTCAGGCGATCAAGGCATTCATCGCTGACGAAGATGAGGGTGACGGTGTCACGCCACGGCTGGTCGAAACGCGCATGAAGAAGAAGCTCTCGACGATGGTGCCTGAACGGGGTTGGCCCTCACTCGAACAGATTGCCAATGCTCTCAAGAGAATTAGAGAGGCCAGCGGGACACGCAACACTATCGACTCCATCGAGCGCGTTGTAGCGTCTCGCACTCTCACTGCCGACAC